>VDFB02368333.1:56888-83429 GCA_007258455.2 Sequoia sempervirens
TGATCAAAACGAGTTACAACAGCCTTTGGCGTTAGATCTCACAAAACAACAGTAACCCATCGACAATGACGATCACAAATTCAGTTTAGTCTGTCATCCTCACCTTGTGATTGCAGTACTATAGGTTTTCCAAAACAAGGTAACAATTCAATTACACCCAATCCTCATTGGTGACTCATTTATAAAAGAATTTCCAGATCTCCCTGTCATTTGAAGAACCATCTGCAACTTCTACTACCAAATGTGCCAACAAGATGCCTGCAGAAGAAGATAGTGATCAATTAGTAGCAGAGGAGAATATAGAAACCAAAAGAGAGTTATTATGCATAGAGCTAAATATTATTTTAAACATGGAAAAAGATGAAACACAAATTAGTCTACTACATGCTTTCTTGAATGTCAAAGTTATTCTATCATGATGAATTGCAGCAGTTCCTAGCCAAAGTTTTACAGACAGTCAAATTCATTGGCACGTCCGGTCAATGCATGCATTCGGTTTATTCAAATATGTGTATTCAACCAAGTTATTTATCACTTGTCTAAATTACTCCATAGATCAAATGAGGTAGCAAGTAAAATTATGTAATCATTAATTGTAACCTTGTCAACTGAATTTTTTTAAATGATTACTAGTCATCATCCTTGAGACTTACCATCCTCTTCTACTAAAGATCGGAACTGTCGAGTTCCTCCTCTTTTTTGTCATGGTGCACAGTTATATGCTTAGGATTTGTTGCTCTGATTCGTTTTTTTTGATGATTTTACTATAGGGAACATCCACGCCTACACATTACCATGTATTATTTGATGAAAACAAGTTTGGTATAGACGATATTTAAATTATCGTTCATGTGTTGTCATATATGTATGACTCAATGATTTTTCTACTAGTTTCTTGCAATGCTATTTCTATTGTAATATATATTTTCTACCACACCACCTATCAAAGAAGTACCTCAACAATATCTCTGAAAAATTTGGACTCCCTAAAGGCTTCTGGAGTAAATTCATTGAGTTTTTCCTTTCAAGTATTCCTATTGAATTTTGCTTTTGAAAGTCATGATACCTTTCCTTCAATTTGGATTTATATTACTAGTAATACTACTTTTAATTTGTAGATGATTGTGAAGAAAGATCTCTATGACTGTTCACCATTCCATGCAAATAAGCAGTAGAACTATTGCACTAAAAGCTTCATATGTGTTTTTTAAGCTCTGCCAACAAATAACTGACAAAAATATACAACATTTTGACCTTTCACTTTGTGGTGACAGGCGAAAAAACTTTGAATACATTTTAATCATATGAGGAAGTAACACATAAACATATATGGAATCATGTCTAAGTTCCCTGCCAATGTTGTATGGGCCAGTAAGATATTTCATCTAAAACATTTGAGAAACTCAGAACCTACATACTGCTTGCATGTCCCTAGAAAATACAGCTTACTTTTCAAAGTCAAACACACTACATCTTCATAGCAAGTGGAATATTGCTTTATCTTGGTTAAGAGAAGCAAAAGGTATGCATATACTAGGTCAGAAAGGATGCTAAACCCAATCTAATTTCTTCTTTCGCTAGCTTGTCAAGAGGATCTTCTCCAATATAGAGGTCAAACAAAGACTGACATAACAGGTTGCTCTAAATGCTGCCAATCTCTTTATCATCAACTATAAGGGAGAAATCAAAACAAATTAGATTTTGCTATTCCAACTATTGTCTACAGTATATGCAAAAAATATGTGAAAAAAATTTCATATAAAAATTGAAGAAATCAAAAGCAATCCATCTAGAATTGATATGTCCTGTCATATTCCAATTAGAACTTTTCTTCCAAAATGTCACGATTACAATTATAAACTTATATTAATAATTTACTAAGATCAAACATTTTCTTTCTAAGAACATATAGAGGAAAAAGATAATTCAAAATTCTCTTAACGTAAATGCAAAAGATCATGAGCAGTTTGGAATCCACAAAAATAAACATACATGCCATGAATAATCAAATGAAAAATCCTTTTGCTTGGATAAATTCAGAATTTTAATGAACTAAGAACTAAATTCCATTCAACGACTCATAAAAATCATACTTAGAAAAGAAGGCTAAAAGCCATGCTTCTTTTAACTACAGAACTTTCTAGCAGCTTTTAAGACAACCTTGTAGATACAAAGCTTAATGGTAAAATGAGTGCATAAAAACATGAAAGACAATTATATTGTCATTTCCTACCAAAGTTAATTTCTCAACTTCCACCATTATGTTCTCATCTCCATATTAAGCTTCTGGCTGAGAAAGAAAAAAAGATAACTAAAATGATGCATGAAAGGAGAATATATATCACTTATGAAAGTTAGATAAAAGAGTTTATGGACACAATTATGTGAAGAGAGGAAAAATATCCATACCTTTGATCTCCTTCAAGTTCCTGCCATCTGAATGAGAATGATGAAGGATTACATTAAAGAGTTTATGGACACAATTATTTGAAGAGAGGAAAAATATCCATACCTTTGATCTCCTTCAAGGTCCTGCCATCTGAATGAGAATGATGAAGGATTACATTAAAGATTTTATGGACACAATTATGTGAAGAGAGGAAAAATATCCATACCTTTGATCTCCTTCAAGGTCCTGCCATCTGAATGAGAATGATGAAGGATTACATTAAATTAAATACAGCATTAAACATTCTCTTTCCTTCCCTTGCCTGTCCCCTACCCAATAGATAGGCGAGCAAAAAATATGATATAAAGCTCCAAGATTTACCAAAATACTCATGTAAGAAGACTTGAGACTAAATCTTGAGTTTTTTTCACTTTCAGAATCAGTCTATATATTTTTTGGGGGCCTCAAAATCTTTTCTTTT
This sequence comes from Sequoia sempervirens, assembly GCA_007258455.2. NCBI lineage: Eukaryota > Viridiplantae > Streptophyta > Pinopsida > Cupressales > Cupressaceae > Sequoia > Sequoia sempervirens. The sequence continues at coordinate 59,759 of VDFB02368333.1, forward strand.
TTCATCAATTCAATCTCTTTTCTATGACTTCCTATAATTTAAAGAGGATCCATACTTATATCCAGTCTCTAAATGCCTTGAATTTACTGCCATTGCACTTTGCAGGCACTTGATGAATCCACTAATTGCAGTTTTAGTAGATGGAATAACAGTTTGGCTTCAATTCCACTTTTATTGGTGAAATCAGATCTTGCTTCAGGGCTTCGTCTCAGTTTCAATTAAATGTGAAGGGAAGACCATATGCAAACTGTATGTTAAGCATTTTAAGAAATCCCACCAGTTTAACTATTGGCAAGCATTTCAGGAATTTGTAACTGTACCTTCATTTATTGAATCTGTATTGGGTGTTCTTTGATTTCTAATGATTTGTTTTCCCTCATCTATATATTGTTCAAAGAATTGGCTTCCATGTCTATGCTTTGAATGAGGTCTCCAGCAATATATTTAGGCATTAATAATAAGTACTACAGACTAAAACCTGCTATACAATTTTAACATTCAGTTATAAAGCTAGTAGTTATATGCTTCTCATTCCTGCATTGAATATCTAAAATTATAGCTTTGGATTAATTAGCATTCATCTTGGTATTGTTGACATTTTGGGTTTTAATTTTTTATCATTGTTCTATATTTTGATGTAAAAAAGAACTACATATTCATGTGTGTGAATGGTGAACAAGGTCCTCTCAAAAAACAAAAAGGTATTTCCCAAACGCACAAGCCCAAGCGATTAAAACTGTGCAGAGTATTCATATGCAATGAATTTTTTATTTTTTTTAAATTTAAAAATGGAAGTTCTAGCACACCTGATTATAGTTTAAGGCATCTTCTGTAGAATCCAGTGCAACTATGGTACCCACAGGCTTCCCACGAAAATATAGGAGAGATTTCCTGAGATTCTCCCACGCATCAGCCACCATTGGATGTGGCGGGGTATTAATCGATGAGCCAGGAGTCCCCATTCTAGATCGGAAGCTCATGCTGGGAGACACCGTTTAATACGACGAATCTGTGAAGCCATTGAAGGCTCCTCTGCTCTGTGCTCTGCTATACTCCCGCCAACAATCCTTTGTTTTGTTTTTTTTCCCGAGATGATGGCTGCTTTGGAGCTCCACATTGCAGCGGAGAATAAAGTCAATGGGGACATGGATTGGTATGGGATACTTCATGTCAATCAATTTGCTGATGAATCCACTGTGAGAAAGCACTAAAGCATTGTTTCTCTTCCTCCTGACGAAAATAGGAGACACATTAATCTTCCTGCTAACGACAAAAGAAATGAATGGTGAGGTTGGTAACTTACAGGACAAGATATTCAAGTGCGCTACCAGTGTGACAAGACATGTCATCTCCTCAGCGAAAAGTATCGACGGTTGCCAACCTTTCAACCTACTTGCCAGGGCTCTCTATGCTTTTCCACGGCGGGGAAAATGGCCTAAAATTGATGAACGGCTGAGATTCGCTACATCGTAGGACATTGGAATCTGCACCGTTCGGCTTCAAAAGAGCTTGGAAAAGCTCACCGTGGGACGCCTTCGGCGTAAATATTTCTCACATACACCTTGAATAGATATGTGTATTTGCTTGTCATGTTGAATATGTCGGAGTTAGATGAGAGTCGATGGCTGCTTGAAGCCAAACGCAGTCTCACACTTGACAATTCCTGTGAGACATTGCCTTGCGTTTCCAGTGTATCAAGGGGCTTGTTGAAGGAATGTGAAGATGCGTATGTGCCTCAAATTGTTTCCATTGGTCCTTACCATTTTGGAAAAGAGCACCTCAGTGGAATGGAAAGATTCAAAGACGAAGCAGCGCGTAGAGAGGTTGAAAGAATTCAGAACAAACCTGGTAAGTCCGACTTCGAGTTTAGCCTATTGGTTGATAAAATTAAAAGTAGGGAAGACAAACTAAAGCGCTGCTATAATAAGCGAATAACATTCAGCAGTGATGTTCTAGCTTGGATGATTACTCGGGATGCTTGTTTCATCTTCGAATTTTTCAGAAATTACCTTTGGGGACTTCTGCCAAAGCCTCATCCCATTTTCGGACGCGAATCGGAGATTCCTGGAGTTAAGTCCGATATCATTAAAGATTTGATCAAACTAGAGAATCAGATACCACTATTTGTCTTGCAAGAAGTTCTTGCTATGGAGACGGGAGATTCACTTGATACTGCCAAGTCTAATCTTCAAAAATTGCTCAATCCTGTGTTCCAAACTGTCTATTATCGGCCTTTTGATTATTTCAATAATGACGAATCACCCACACATAACCATATTTTGGACATTTATAACTACTGTTGTCTTGGCCACCATGAACACATAATTGACTTAAGGGATCCCCAAAATCTGAACGAAATGGAGGAGTACCAGAGGTCCAAGTTTCCATCTGCCGTTGAATTAAAGAATGGAGGAGTTGACTTAAAGGGATCCCAAAATGGAGAAATGGAGGAGGAGTACAGGGTCCAAGTTTCCATCTGCCGTTGAATTAAAGAATGGAGGTTGACTTAAGGGATCCCCAAAATCTGAACGAAATGGAGGAGTACCAGAGGTCCAAGTTTCCATCTGCCGTTGAATTAAAGAATGGAGGAGTGAAAATCCAGGCAACCGGTAAAATTGTCGAAGATATTAGTTTTGAGAGAGGAACGCTGTCCATTCCACCGATAACATTGAATGTGGACTCAGAAATATTCATCAGAAATTTAATTGCGCTGGAAATTTGTTGCCCGTACGGCCGTTTTCAAAGAATGACAGCATTTGCTCAGTTCATGAATGAGCTGTGCCAAACAGAGAATGGAGCAGGTGTGTTGAGAGACAAGTGCGTCATTGTTGGTAACCTTTGGCAGCACTCTGAAATCGCCCGATTCTTTAGCTCGTGTAGGCAATCACCTCCACTACCAAGAGAATTTCCCATTGAAAAAACAAGAAGAAAACTGATCAATTACTACAAAGAAAATCGTTGGATCGCTGCGGCAGAAGTTTGGAATGCATTCTACAACTTTTACTCTTCAAACCCTTGGCTGGTGATTGGAGGCATGGGGGCAACCGCTATCCTCATACTTACTGGGTTGCAGGTCCATTGCGCATATCATTCCTGCGGAGGACAATGAATCATTGGAAGATCAAGTGTGAGTGAACGTTGTGTTTTCATTTACCCCGTAATACCCAAGGCTTTCTTTAGCGTTATCCATAATAAGCTATATGGTGGTAGTGCAGATTCTTACAAGGTAATATACCATTAGAGATTTCTTGTTATGTAATCCAGCTAGTTTTTTCTCGCTCTATATTCAGATCTACTGATTTTCAAAGCTGTAATATGGTGTTTATGTTCTGGAGAGAGTGCTTGTATCAGCATTTATGATTTCCTATTTTCAGTCAATAGAAACAATAATTACTCATATATATGTATGAGTACAAAGTCTTTGTATTAGGAATTCCCGAATTTCATTTTTTAATTAAAATATCAATTAAAAAGGCCTGTTAAATGAAAAACTGGGGAATGAAATCACATTCCGAAGCTAAAACGTAGTTCCTTCAAAAGTTTCGAAGTAGGCAGTTAGGCCAGTAAAATATGAAAGGGAGAGGCAGAGGATAAAATAAACCCAAAAAAGAGTGCAGAAATAAAACACAGATGTATCTAAAAGATTTGAGTTTATATATTTCATTCAAAGCATATACAATTCAATATCATCGAACAGAGCCGCTGTTCTTTTTTCATTCTCAGAAAACATTATATGGAGAGACCCCTGTTCGGTGGCTGCTTTTTCAAGCTACTGCTACAACAGAACACTCATCTATTTTCATACTACAGATTAAATTCATAAGGGGCTACAACAACAGCAATACTAGCAACTCTTTGTTTTTCAAAACATAAACATTACACCCCCTTCTTTTCTTTTTTAATTGGAATAAGCAAATAATATGTTTACAAAGAGTCAATACGCTGTACCAAAACAGCAATAATATATAATAGCAAGAATACAAGCAAAGGGCAACAAATGGATAGCTGGAAAGCTGTTACAAGACAGCAGCTACACAAAAAACCAGAGCCAAAACTGTCAGCAAGGAAATTAATTCACAGAGGCAATGTGAATCAAAGTTAAAAATGAGCAGCACACTTCATCCAAAGTCTGCAATTGCAAAATTACGTAGAGAGCTAGCATAACTCGATGTAATATTCTCTAGAAACCATTGCTGTCCAGGAAAATGTCACAACACACTGTTAAAACAAAACCTCAGCTAAAAGGAAAGAGGTCCATAGAGATTGTAACACCCAGACGATCCAACTCCAGCTGAAATCAAGATAAGAGCAGCCTCCATATTTAGCAAAACTTCTGCTGCGGATGCACAATGAAGCAACAAACTTGTTGATTTCCATTCCTGGCAATAGAAAATGGTAGTGTATGAAGATCTTGCAACAAGGAGCAACTGCCAGCTGAACATCCTGCACAAATCAAGTGATACTAGTAGTCGAGTAGGCTTGGAAACTAGTGTCTTAAGGCGGTTGGAATCCTGAAAGAAAAACCTTATTCTTGAACTGTGTAAGAAGCCCTTCAGCTTGCCACTTGATAGCATCATCATTAATGTGTTGATTGATTGAATTGGCTATCCAAATGACTTGGTTTAACAGACTAGAGTAGATGAAATGAATTTCCATTTCACAGGGCGAAAAGGATTGAGACAAAGCAGCCAAACATCTAAATTTCTTGAGAGGGGTTAATCCATGAGTTTTAAAGTATGGGGCTAACATAATTTTCTCACTCCATTGCACAGTGCTCCAAGTTTTACTAGCAGTTGTTATTTGAATACAATGTTGAACCAAGAGTTTCCAAGGTGAGCTTCCTTCCAACGCTCTGCTAATCCATTTAGCTAAGAGACAGACCCCTTGCATGTAAAGATCAATGATACCCAATCCACCCTTCTCCTTACGAAGAATACAGTGTGACCAGAAGTGGCTGCCATACCTTTTTTATTTCCCCGTTCGGACCATATAAATCTTCGTATAAGTTGTGCTAGCTGGTTGTAACATGTATTAGAAGGCAGCCAACAAAAAGAGACATACATGACTAGCCAAGAGGATTTTATTAGCCACCTGAATATGCCCAACTAAAGATAGGAAGCGATTTGTCCAGGATAACAGCTTTGATTTGAATTTGTTTAAAAACCATTTCCACATGTCCTTCAAAGAAACCCCAATTCCAAATGAAATTCTAAGGTATTTAGTTATGCTTTCATGTTTAATGTCTTTCCATTCCTTTGGAATCCAAGAAGGATGAAGGCTAGAATTCAGTTTTGTGCATTGTCAATTGTGAGCCCGAAACTTCATAGAAAACATCAAGGATATCCAATAGATTTTTGACATCATCAGCAGTATTTTGAATGAAAATCATATTTTCATCAGCAAAATGGGAGTTGAGAGCAGCTGAGTTACCTGGCAGAGAAATGTCATGTAGATGCCCAACTGAGAGGGAAAACCAAAAACATTAATAACAATTAAATTTTGATGCGTAGGAAGTCAAGTAAGGGAGGTTTGCATTTAAAACATATCTTTAAAAAACTGTTTTGATGTATTGGACGGTGGCGTGTGGAAGAATTGAAAATATTTTTCATTGCTGCATAGAGCAAGGAGTAAGTGAGTATTGAGATTAATTCCAACAAAATATTTAATATATTGTAGAAAAATGGCAAATTTGATCTATTATTGTACAATAATAAATTTGAATAATATTATTGAGTTTATATAATAAAATTTAATTTATCCACCCGACAAAAAAAACTAATGAAGTTAAGCTACATAAAGGTAGCAATTATAGCAAGGAGGCTATTATTATCCTTGGTCTGAATTAGAACAGAGAGAGAGAGAGCGCTACAAGAATGGATCTTATCCAATTCAAATCACTCTCACCATAGAGGTATAATACTTAAAAGCGGTGATGACTCGGATCTTACTCTTTAAGTGGGAAGAGCTTAAATGACGCATATTGTGGATTTTGAGGCAGAGCTCTCCCCCACCTAAACCACAACTTCCCACTATTTATTTTCGACCCCTTAGAAAGAGAATCATTGGTAGTGTCGAAGGGGTGATTACAAAATTTACTAATATCCACTGAAGTCACTTAATAATGTTGGTCACAATACAGATCCCACTCTTTATCTTGCAACAATTTGTTGCTATGGAGATGGAGGTTTCCCTAGAAAATGCCAAATCTAAACTTAAAAAAAATGATCAAATCTATCGTCGGTCTTTCAAGTATTGTGGTCGAGGCTAGACACCGAGGTAGAGGCATATCTTGGATGTTTATCACTACTGTTGTCTTGGAGACGAAGACCCCCAAGATGATGGCTCTGAGAGTCAGGATTTTACAGTAGTTGTCTTGGACGTTTTGTGAAAGATTTGGAGGACGGGTGTGAGAGACTCAAGGTCCAGTCAGCACTTGAACTAAGGAATGGAGAAGTAAAAATCTGCACCAATCATGGAAACACTTATAAAATTTAGTTAGAGGTAAATCTATGCCACTGAAATGATTGTTTTTGTGGACTCGTGAATATTCATCACAAATTTATCACAGTGGAAGTCTGTTCTGCGCAGCTGGGCTTAATCGGCACACTTTAAGCATTGACTGTCTAGGTGATCGGGTCTGTAGGCCCTCTTAACCTGACCTTTCTCGTTCCCTCATTTCCACATTTCCGTTTTTGAGAGATTTTTTTTTGTAATCTTTCTTGTTCCTCCATTTTCACATTAGCCATTTTTGTTTCATAGCCATTTGTTTCCACTTTCTAGTTTTAGCCTCATTCTCTTTTTACTCCCACATTCAATACAAGAGTAAATAAGGTGAAATAAATATCCTATAAATATCCTTCCCAAAAGAAGAAGAAAGCATGACTTTAAAAGCATTCTCTAAGCAGGGTGTTGGTTGTTTTTTTAAATTGCAACTAATTCTTGAAACTATCTAAAGAATTGTCATTTTTTATGCTCAAATGTTTCAAGAGGTTGGCCAATGAACATGAGATTTATTGTAAAATTGCCAACTTTTATGCTCAAATGTTTCAAGAGGTTGGCCAATGAACATGAGATTTATTTTACAATTTTCTCCTCTGCACTTTAGGTTTTGCAAGGTCTAGGAGGGCGATCCTTAACAATATCATATGAATTTACACTTTATTCACATCAAGATATTGTTTAAATAGAAATGCTCTCATGAAATGTGCCAAGAATTATAAATAGATTTTTAGGTTTTGCAAGATCTAGGAGGGTGATCATTAACAATATCATATGAATTTACACTTTATTCACATCAAGATATTGTTTAAATAGAAATGCTCTCATGAAATGTGCCAAGAATTATGAATAGACCTTGTAGGGTGATTCTTAATAATATCAGATGGATTTACACTTTATTCACATCAAGATATTGTTTAAACTTAAATGCTCTCATGAAATGTGCCAAGAATTACAAATTGGCTAGATTCCTAGAGACTATAGATTTATTGGCTCTAAAAACATGAATAAACTTAAAGGAATAAGTTATAGTATAAATTGAAAATTCATTTGAAATAAAATGACAATGGATGTGTAACCAGTATTCATACTTAGACTAGTTCCTTAAACATGGGTTACACAGTCAAAGAGAAATGCAACCGTCTTTTGAACAACAACTTACAACAAATTTTGTGAGAGCTCATATAATATATCATTGCCTTACAATGATATTCTTTAAAATTTATAACCCTAAACATGTTAGAAATCCCTAAATATGTTAGAACTCTCAACATTTAAGATACAATAATGTAATCTATTGCTTCAAGAATAGAAGCTATATGAGAAACATTCAATTGCAAAAGAGATAATGATGAACAAAAAATCATCTTTGATCAATTATATTCATAGGAGTAATAACATATACATTTGGAGACAATTAATTGTGAAATTACCACATTGTGTTCATGTGTTCTAAATATGTATTGATGTACAAAATGATGATTGCATCCGCATCTCTTCCATACAAGACCTAGACTAGACAAAATCTAGACCTAAAACAAACTTCCTCTCCTTACAAAAATCAAAGATCCTTTGAAAATGACTCAAAATTATCTTTGATAAAAATAAGAGAGCAACAAGCTTAAAGCCATGGATATATGCCACATTTTCATTTGAAAATTTATTATCCTTAGGATCAAACAAGAACAAGTACAACTACTTTGTAAAAGACAAAAAGAGCTTCACTAAAAGACACAACAATTGAAAAGGCCACTAAAGAAGATATTCCCTAATTTTACAATGATTAAGCAAAATGGAGAAGGCATATGATCATTATGTTGAGCTTCTCTATCCATATTGAGAACACACCTTCTAGAAAACTGTTGGAGATGATGGTGATTACATCACAAAAGACAAAAAGAGTCAAAACTGCAAAAATGTCCACAAACAACTAGATACTCCAAAATTTCATGTCATCATCTGAGTTGTATGTTGTTGTTGCAAGTATGCTATAGGTGTTGTTATTGATTTCAACATAGGTGTTGGTCATTAATTTCAATTATATGGAGACTGTGTGTTATCATTGTTGTCTAGAAAGATGCTAAGTCAGAAAGATTGTTAGTATTGTTATTGCACTATGTTGTCATCTATATCATGGTTTGATGATGAAGTGTTACAAATGTTGTAGATGTGTTGGAGAAGTGTTTTCAGTGTTGATGATGTACAGTTAGTTCACTTGGTTTCCAAGTGCTTTTGAGAAAATTTGAATAAAAAGAAAATATAGTGTGACAGAGAGGCATTCAATGTTGTGCTCCACATTTCTTCATGGTTGAAGTTATGCTTGTGTGATTTGGATATGTTGATCAGAGGTTTTCAAAGGTGCTATATCCAGAGTCACAGGTTCTGGATTGTATGGCTGTGAAAGTTGTGTTCACCAATGTGTGGACTATGAAACGGGTTGTCTAGGAGAAATATAAATGCTTTACATTTCTCTGCATTGAGGTCTCTTGCCTTGTGGATATGGGAATGTGCTAATATTATCTATATCTATCTTCCTGTGGAATGGTTCGTGCTCTGGTGCTCCATAAGGTTGGATTCACAAGCTCTTGGTTGTGGTAGTGTGTCTGGTTACACAAAATAATTGTATTCTCAATTTCAAGCAGTTGTGGCAGAGTTGCAAAATTTTTTGATGATGTTGGGATATTCTAAGATGTTGTAGATTGTTGCTATGTGGTCCACATGACCTAAAGAAGTGTATATGTGGTCACTTGTAGTGTTAGCTTAGGTTTGGACGACCTGACATGCTAGTGCTATTTGCAGAGGTACCTCATGGATTATGGATGTGTTGAGTAGCATGGTGATGTATATTTGGGTCTTAGTTAACCCTTGGTGTGGTCATCCTTCACTTCTTTGCATTGTGGAAGTGTTTGGTGCTGACCTATTTTGTAATTGCACGTTTGAGGTGCATAGCCGACCTTGGAGAATGTTTTCGAGGTTATGGATGGTATAAATGGAAGGTAGAATATTTGTGGTATAGTGTGGTGTGATGTGGTGCAAAATGTGATCAAGTATTAAGATGTGAGAGCTAGCTTTGATGACTGAGGCTATTGAAAGCAATGAGCAGAAAGTGTCTACATTTTTAGTGTACTTGAAGTTACTGAAGGTAGTGAGTTGAAGCTTGCAGATAATAAAGAGTTGTTATGGTGGATCTTCATGTCGCTTTGATATGGATTTCTCTTTGTAACAGTCTTCTTCTTTCTTCTTTCTAATCCTGTAGTGTGTCATTGGCAATGAGCCCTTCTTTCTCTTAGGTAGTGAGCCTATTATATTCAATGTTGCAATTCATTTATATAGTGAGCTAGTCCTCACTCTGGTTTTTCCCTTCTTGAATTTTCCACATAAATCCGATGTTCTTATGTGTTTGATGTGTTTTGCATTGTTGTTTCACACGTCCACATTCTGCTTATGCATGATAAGGGTTTGAAATATTGAATGTTTGAATGTACAATTGATTCACCCCCCTCTCAGTTGTCCTGTGCATCTAACAATTGGTATCAAAGCAAGGTTCCTTGGAAGAAACTTAGCCGTTTGAGGTAGATTTGGATGGCACATGTAGGAAGGAGGCTCCCTTGTTTGATGGGATGAATTATGCACTTTAGAAAACTAGGATTCATGAAATATTTTCTTGTTTCCCTAGGGTTTGGAGTGTGGAAGTCAATTGAAAATGGATATCTGCATGCCTACTAATGATCTGACAACTGATGATGAGATCAAGGCTTATGAGAATAATGGCAAAGAAATGAATGCTCTTTTGAGTGGTTTTGTTGATTCAAAAGTTGTGAAGGTTATGGGCTACAAATTTGGTAAAGAGATCTAGAAGAAGATGGAAAGTATCTATGAAGGATATGATAAGGTCAAGCAAGCAAAGATACATAATTTGAAGACTAAGTTTGAAACCTTAAATATGTCAGAAGATGAAGACATTGCAAGCTACATGCATAGAGTGGATGAAGTTGTCAATTCCATCAATGGCCTTGGTGGAAAGATGGATGAAAATAAGGTGGTAAAGAAGGTATTAATAACTCTTCCTAAATCTTATAGTTCTAAAGTTTCTTCTATTAAGGAAGATCAGAATTTAGATCATTATTCTAGAGATCAGTTGTTTGGTGCTTTAACTACTTTCAAATTGAGAGAGTTTGGTCAAAATGATTCAAGAAAAGAGAATGATTTTAAAGTTAGAAAAACAAAGAAGGATGATGGATCATATCTGGATGATCTTGATGAAATAGAAGCAAATTTTGTAAGAAGATTGAAAAGGGCACTAGAAAATACAGAGGAAAGTTACCTTTCAAATTTTTTAATCATGGAAAGATAGGTCATTATGCTTCAAGATGTCCAACCAAAGTTTCAAATGATAAATACAATGATAATAAAGGTAAATCTGTTAAGAGAAGTTATTATGTTAAAGAAGATGCTAGCATATTTGATGATGAATTTGACTACTTGGATGATGAAAATGATGAATGCTTGTTGATGGCTTTGAATATTGGACTTAATTTTTCTAAATCTGAAAGATGTATGAAGAAAACTACTCCAAAAATAGGACACGACATCAAAAGAACTATGGTAACTGCTTTCCATGCTAGAGAGGAGAAAAATCACTGGATAATTGACAACAGATGTTCAAATCATATGATAGGTGATAAGAGTAAGTTTGTCAAACTTGAGAAGTTTGAAGGAGGTCTTGTTAGGGTATGTGCAGGATCATGATGGGCCAAAAAGTGGCAATGAGGAAAAAAATATGTCTTTCATTGACCCAAAAACGTGGAAATGCTGAGTTGACTTTTTTGTGGCTCGGGTGTCAGTACAAACTTCCAAAGCAAAAACCAAACCAAGATCTCCATATCGGATTTGGAAATCGGATATCCAATTTGAAGCAAACATATATATAAAAAAAATCGGACCTGTTAAAATCATTTGGCATTCATAAACAGGTGGCGGCGCACAGTGAGGAGGTTCTCCACATATCCGATATCCATTTTGAAAAGGTTAGATTTTAGATTTTTCTTTGCTTTGATCGAATTTTCAATTAGATTTATATAATTTCAGTTAGTTTTTTATGAATTTTTTTTCAAAATAGGGTTTTTGATTGAATTTTTATGAAAATTTTGAGTTTAGAATGGATTTTGATTAAAAATCAATGTTTTTTTTTTATGGATTTTGATTAAATATGAATTTTTTTTATGGATTTTTATTTTAAAATAGTGTTGTTTATGTATTTGTATTAAAAATTAGAGAATTTTATAGATTTTTGTTAAAAAGTAGAGTTTTTTTTTGTTTTTTTTTAAAAACTAGGGTATTTTTACAATATTTTCATTTATACTGTCTAATTTCAATTAGATTAATTAGTTTTTAACTTTAATCAAGCATTATGGCTGCTGAAAATGAAAATGCACAAATTCCAAATGATCCACCAGCTGAGAATGAAAATGCAAAAATTCCAAATGATCCACCAGCTGAGAATGAAAATGCACAAATACCAAATGCTCCACCACCTCCGCAACCATCAATTAAATAATTAATTGGTGAAAAATTGCAGCAATTAAAGGGCATTTCTAAAGTTTATAAGAGAATCCCTCGATTATTCGAGATGTCAAACACATTGAAGGATATAATTAAAAATATAGAAACCCTCTCCACCCAACATAATGCCTTTCATTTGTGGCGAGAAGACAAGGGAATATTATGCATGTGGATTGTCTTATGATGATGTGAAAGATCTCAGAATAACCAAAGCCCAAATAGCCTCTTTATTTGTTAACCCCCGCACTAGTTTGCCAGTTAATGTTAATAAACCAAAACTTTCTATAAAATGGTGCACACATAGGGACATTGTAGATAACTTTTGGGATCATTGGTGTATGGTTTTTGATAAACCACCGAACAACAATTGTGATATACCATTTTACTTTATTAAAAAAATATATGTTGAGTTTGTGTTAGGGCATCATGTCAATTACTTTGACATTAAACCCTTCTAGGGTGTTGGTGGAGGTATGCTCCAGGATAGACCAGGGGCAGTTATAGTAGTCTCGCGCCCATATGTTCCCCCTCCTCCCCTTCCTTTGCCACCTCCAGTATATCATCCAGATATTATGCAGGATGCAGCCACACAAACTATCTAGGCTATTCACTCTTTGAGTGGCATTTTGGTTTCACATGCTTCTACAGTAGCTCAGCCACATTCTGGTGATGTTGGCAATGGTTCGAGTGTTGCTGCATCATCCTCGTCAAGTCCACATATTTGTGTGCCACATACTTGCTCCATGTGCCGCCAGATATGCTTGGGTCCTCTTGGAAATCCTGCAGAGCACATTTTTGATTATGACATCCATAATGTGGATATTATAGATCAGACTCAGGGGAGTGGAGCACACCCTACAAAGTCCTCTCCTGCTAGAGAGGGGGACATTGGAATAGTGACACATGTAAGATTTAAGTTGTAAATTCATAACTTGCATTTGTTTTTAAATGAATATTAATAAGAGATAGTATAATTTGTACTAATATTTATTTACATGGTCTATTTAATAGTTGATGTCTGAGGAGGAGCTCACACAGGTGACTGATAGCACCCTTAGGGCCATTTCATTTGGCCTCAACATGCACACAATATATATTTTCACACTCACTCGTTTACATTTTTTTATTATATACTTGCTTGTCATTTGAATTGTCATAAATGAAATTATATAATAAATTATATGTTTACCTTATTTTCCTCTTGTAGGAAATACCTAGTGTGAGTGAGGTGTAGCTTTGTCCAAATTATGAAAGTGCAATGTTAGATAAGGGGAAGGTAATTGAATTAAGAATTTTAAGATCTTATATTGATTATACATACACCGACATAGATTGGTAGTTTCATATGTACTTTTCATTTTTATGTACAGGCAGTTATGAGCTATACGTCGTTGTTGACAAGTGCGAGCAAGGTGCAACCTTGTCTAGATTATGGAAGTGCAATGTTAGACAAGGGGAAGGTAATTGAACTCAAATTCAATTGAATTAAGATTTTTAAGATCGATTATACATATATCAATATAGATTGGTAGTTTCATATGTACTTGTCATTTTTATGTACAGGCAGTTGTGAGCTATACATCATTGTTGATAAGTGCCACAACGCCTAAAGGAGTACGTATTGGAACACTTGAAGGAGTAGGTGTTGAAACACCTCAAGGAGGAGGTGTCGAAACACCTATAGGAGATAAAGAAAAAGATCAACCTAAAGAGGTATGTGTTTATTTTATTTTGTGTTTGGTATTTATATGTTCCTATTACTGACAATTGTATGCTAACTTGGATCAATTTTATGTTTTTGTTCACATATATAGATTGACATTACAAAATTTGGTTTGGTCGGTTCTTTGAGAGGGCCATATTCTAGGACTCCTGACCCTTTGAAGAGACGAATATTTCAGGTAATCAAGATTACAATTTTAGAGTTCAATTATAATTCAATGTATATTGATTTCGATGTTAATTATTCGATTTTAAATCATATAGTATAACTAATCTCAATTGTAGTTTGAATTTTTCTTGTGAAGCTACCTTCAAAGCCAACGCTCGTGCTGCAAAGAGGCTCCATTTTGATGATCCACCAGTAGTTTAGGATGAGATAGACATTTTGGCATGTGAATTTTGAATAGACATCAAGATGGCATATGCCACATTTTGTAAAACTTTGTTTGAGTTGGCGTTGATGCCATTTTTGTATATGGAGATACACTCAAGATTATTGGATAATTTTATATATAGAAGTTGACAATCGAAATTTAATTTCTTCCTCATGTGCATGATTAAACTCTTTGAAAATTTAATCAAGTGAGCAATGGTTAAATATCAATTTACAATAGCATAAAAATAATGGTTATATTATGTAGTTTATATTCATATTGCTGATTACATTGCATTGCACATCTTTCAAACTCAAAGCATTACTTCACATTGCATAAATAACAACTAGATGCTGATAGATGAACAAATTTCACTAACAATATAGTTTTTACAAAGTCAACCTAAGCAGTTATGCAATTACTTCACATTACATAACTAATAACTAGGAGCAGCTATCAATTGCGTTAGCTTGTCATGGAATTCTATGAGACCACATTTCTTTGAGGAAACTTGGCATAATCGGCAGCTTGATATGGAATTCTATAACTGATTAATCATAACCGATTAGATAGCTCATAACATATGTATATATAGAAGGAAGCAATCCCGACCCATCTCTAACATCAAATTTTGGTTGGGCCTCCTCGTTGACATCAACTATGTGTGGTTGGGCCTCCTCTACTCTAGTATCTAAATCAGGCTCAACTTGTACCCCAACTTATGCACGTTAACTTGAACTCCATTTTGTGTATGTTGAGATCCTAATCATATAAAAGACAAAATACTTGAGAGTATATTTAAGGGATGAAAGATATAAACTCGTTTTCAAAAGACTATGTAAATTTTAACATTTGGATATGTTATCATTCTCTATTATATATTAAATATAAGCTTAAATGTATAACATTATTTTTCTATTTACTCTCAAGTCACTATAAAATTAAATATGTATTTCTAACATAATTTTCCTCATGTCTATATATACTTGCATAATGGTAGCATAAATAAGTGTGTTTAAAGATAGTTTGAGGTGACTTGCATAAAATTTTAAATTATTTAGATAACATACAAGATTGAATCCAAGTTGTGGTTCCTATGATGTGGGAAAGAAATATGAATTCCATGCATATATGAAATAAGACACTTGGGTGTAAAATGATAGAATAAAGGTATAAAAAAATATCATTAACAACTTGTACAAACAAAGAAACTTAAGGGCATTTGCAGAATTCTAAATGCAACAATATATAAATTAAAGACAATTTATTTACGAATGATTCCATGGAGAAACTAGTGAAGGTCACACCTCATAGATTGTATTCTTGGTAGGAGATAAAGTACTCTTAAGAGTTAAACCTCATAAGAGCTTGAGAGAATTTGGAATGTATGGTAAGTTAGCACTTAGATACGTGGGTTCTTTCAAAGTTTTAGAAGTTATTAACTTGGTTTCCTACAAAATAGCTCTACCACCAACTCTTTCTCATATGCATGAGTTTTTCCATGTCTTATTTAAAAAAATGTGTTTTGGCATTAACCATATTCTTGATTGGAATAATCTTCAAGATTAGGATCCAGTAGTGATCACAATTGAGCCTCTCAAATTACTTGAGGTTCACAAGACCCACTTATGCGACAAAGAAATTACTCAATGTCAGGTATAGTGGGACCAATATTCTGAGGATAGTGCCACCTAGGGGGACTATGAATATTTTCATCATAGATTTCCTCATTTGTTTAATTAAACGCTTTGTTAGAAAGACAAAATTTATTATAAATTATTTAAAGTTGAAATAAATCATATGGGATAATGATCTTAAGGGGGGGATATGTCACATCCCATTTATTGAGCCCTCTAGACAATGATATATTTAGCTTTGCATTTTGATTATGATCCTAAGAACCTAAATTTTTGAACAATTAGAATATGTTGATGAATTAGTGTTATATCAATTGATATGGTTTGTTTAAAATTAATATGGAACTTGGTTTGCATATAAATGAAAAGGAATGTTATACTTTGTATATTATTGGTTTATGTTAATATTTTCTTTATATAATCAAACTAGCTACCTTGTTGGCTTGATGAGGTGGATGCAAGAGATTTTGTTTCTCCCTCTAGGATAGAGAGGGAGAGCATCACTAGAGAGAGTAGCAGATTCAAGCAGAAAACCAAGGCCACCAATAAATTGAGAAGTCACACACAAACCATATATTGCATGGTTTCTTTAAATTATGAATTGTTTCTTGGAACTGGTTGAACTCTTAGTTCGTTTGAGTTGTCATTGGTTTAAGTATAAAATACATAGACGTGTCCTTGTTTTATGATTAAAAACTAACTTGGCATGGAATTCTATGATATACAGAGTCTATTGACGCCAAGGTTCAATTTGTATGATATTGAAAAAAGAAACCAACTGAGTAGAGTTATCAACATTCTTCAGAAATCCTAAGAATTTTTTTAGTACACTAGCCATTTTGATGTCTTCTTTCAGTCTCAAATGATATTTTGTATCATTGTTACATTGGTCTTGAGAGTGGTAGCTTAATATAGGTCCACAATACAAAATCCAGTTTACTTATGCAGTGTAACAGTGACATAGGAAGATTTTTCTTTGAAAGAACCAAAGGGTGATTGCACGTTTGAAGTGTATAAACACATACCTTTTTGTAATATCAAGGATACTTTTTGAATCTTCCATGCATTGCTAATCTAAAAGGAAAGTTCTTTTTCCTAATTTGTATGCAACCATGCTTTTGACATTGTCAAAAAGAGCAAAACTTCCCTAATGATGCAAAGGCATGGCCAAGCAGTTCTAACTCTCCACATGAGAGAAGAGAACTGAGTAGATTTATCATAATTCTTCAAAAATCATAAATCAACATTCTTAAAAAATCATAAGAATTTGTATGATATTGAAAAAAGAAGACAACCGAGTAGAGTTATCAGCATTCTTCAAAAATCATACGAACTTTTTTAGTACACTAGCCATTTTGATGTCTTCTTGCAGTCTGAAACTTTATTTTGTATGTAGATGTGTGATAAATACTTAGTTCAATGATGCTGGACAATTTTTGAAAAGAGAAAGTTGTGTCATGGTCTGCTTTCAATCCAACAAGCAAAAATGAAAGCTCAGCCTCTTGGAATGAAAATGCTTGTTTGGAAAACAAATGAATAAGAATGAGGTAGTTAAGGTGTTTGAAGTTATTTAGAGGTCACTTTTAGGGTGGAAGGCTTAAAAATCCATTTTAAATGCACAAAAAAGAATGGAATTACTTCAAACCAAGTTTGTGAAGAAGTTAACTCTACTGCCCACTAGTTTCCCTTAAGAGTCCAAAGTGCTAAAAGACAACAATCTTTGAAGGACTATTTCTTAGAGACCGTGATGCTTACAGATTCTATGTCTGAGGCTATGGGATCGTGTTGGGACCATCTACAAAAACCTCTATCGGTTTTTGCTATCTTGCAGGCGTTTTCTTGTGGTGATGACTTTTTCAGTGGAGGGAAAAGTTGCTAGATGCAAGCAGTGTAAAGTTGCAAAGTGGTGAAACTTTCATTCCGCAACTCGTACGACCAAACGAACTATTCCAACATGTCCAGATGGGTACATTTACGCTAGGGATGGTCATCTTTTGCACCCAAATATACCGAATCACTCTGATCTACATTGGACCGACGATTTCCCTGAAAAGTCCAAAGTGCTAAAAGGCAGCAATCTTTGAAGGGCTATTTATTGGAGACCGTTAGCCTTAAAAACTCTCCGTATGAGGCTATGGGATCGTGCTGGGACCATCTACAAAAACCTCTCTCATTTTTTGCTATCTTGGAGGCGTTTTCCTGTGGTGATGACTTTTCAGTGGAGGGAAAAGTTGCCAGATGCAAGCAGTGTAAAGTTGCAAAGTGGTGCAACTTTCATTCCACAACTCGTATGACCAAACGAACTATTCCAACACGTCCAGATGGGTACGTTTATGCTAGGGATGGTCCTCTTTTGCAACCAAATACGCCGAATCACTCTGAGCTACATTGGACCGACGATTTCCCTTAAGAGTTCAAAGTGCTAAAAGGCAACAATCTTTGAAGGGCTATTTCTCAGAGACCACGAGGCTTACATAATCTTCGTTTGAGGCTATGAGATCGTGTTGGGACCATCTACAAAAACCTCTCTCAATTTTTGCTATCTCAGAGGCGTTTTCCTGTGGTGATGACTTTTCAGTGGAGGGAAAAGTTGCTAGATGCAAGCAGTGTAAAGTTGCAAAGTGGTGCAACTTTCATTCCGCAACTCGTACGACCAAACAGACTGTTCCAACATGTCCGGATGGGTACTTTTACGCTAGGGATGGTCCTCTTTTGCAACCAAATACGCCGAATCACTCCGAGCTACATTGGACCGAAAATTTCCCTTAAGAGTCCAAAGTGCTAAAAGGCAGCAATCTTTGAAGGGCTATTTATTAGAGATTGTGAGGCTTACACAATATTTTTTCGAGGCTATGGGATCATGTTGGGATCATCTACAATAACCTCTCTCAGTTTTTTCTATCTCAGAGGCATTTTCCCATGATGGCAAGTTTTCAGCTGAGGGAAAAGTTGTCAGATGCAAGCATTTTTCCAAAACACCATACCAACACATGACTGATTCAAACACCCATATCCAAGTTACACAACATATATTAGAATCAACATAGACTCCTTTGGACCAGCGTTGACTTCCTATACATTCACCCTTGAAAAGGCTACTCAATTAGCCCAAAATGCAAAGCAACATACCTTCAAACACCACATAGACCCCTGAAACCTTGGGGCAGCAAATAAATTTCTAAGAAAACAAAGATTTTGCAATTGGATTCCATTTGTACAGACCTGTAACCATCAAATCAGAAAACCCTTATTTTTAGTGTAATTCTTGAGAGTTTCTTGGATGTAGCACTTCCACAACCTTTCAGACTCTGTCACCACCTTAGACACCTTTATTTAGGCCCCAATATGCTTAGAAAACAAAGAAACTTCTGGTATCTCATTTTTGCAAACCCTAGGGTAAAAACTCTATTTTCAAGTGAAAAAAAACCACCATTTTAAGACCTTTAACTCCTCATTTTATTTCAAAACCTAGTTCTCCACACCTTCCACTCTTAAAATATCATTTCCTAAGCCCTACCAATTCATCCCACTGATTCACATTGGCACACAGTAGGTGGGATGAGATTCAAGCCATTAAAATTACAAAACTCTTATTCCCCTGTTCAGGAACTCGTCTAAAGAAAGTTTGAGTTTTTGAGGCACAAAATGAATAATGAAACCCTCTATTAAGAAGTTAGAATAAATTCAAGACATGTAATAACGTTTCTACATAAATTTTTGATACAAAAATGCTTGAATGGCTTGTGCACAGGCAAAAAACACAAGAAAAACAGTAAAATATGAACTGAGCAATTGAGTTGCTAAAAATGAAGTTGCACCCAAGTTGGATTTGAGGAGAAAAAGTTGCAAGCCACTATAATTTATTATATATAAATGGGAGATATTACAAAACTTGGTTCAAACAAGCATACCGATAGGAAAGAACTAGGAAGAAAACCTTCGGTTGTAGCTCGATTAAGTACAAAAATAGACCCCTTTACAAAACCTACGAGTTTCCAAAATACAGACCCCTTTACATTTTAAACATACCCTTTATACAATGCCAGACATTTGACCCATATTTCAAAAAACATCACTGGGTATAGATTATGCCCATACACAATTATGACTGTTTTACATTGTTTCCAATTTGAGAATTCAAATTTTACAAAATTTTCCTATTGGAGGCATTCAGGGCATAGTCTTCGACAATAGTAGTATGTTCATGTTTTGGACTAACAAGCACCTGTACAAACCATCAAGGTAGCTTAGAATAACCAATCTATATTATTCTAATTCTAAATGACACAAAATATGATGAGATGATAATGCAAACTATAAAAGACGCTTAAAATAACCAATCTATATTGTTCTAATCTGTCGCATACCTCTTCGAAAGGATCAGAGCTGGCTATTGTTGCAGCAAGTCCATGATCAATCGTGCTAGGAATACCGCAAAAGTGGGAAAATTAGAAATCTATATTGTCACAATAGAAAAGATGCTTAGACTAACAAATCTATATTAATCTAAACAACTTGAATGATGATGAATTGGTGATGCAAACTATAAGAGATGCTTAGAATAACCAATCTATACTATTCTAAATGACACAAAATATGATGAGATGGTAATGCAAGCTATAAAAGACACTTAAAATAACCAATCTATATTGTTGTAATCTGTCACATACCTCTCTGAAAGGATCAGAGCTAGCTATTGTTGTAGCAGGTCCATGATCAATCGTGCAGGAATATCGCAAAAATGGGAAAATGAGAAATCTATATTGTCACAATAGAAAAGATGCTTAGACTAACAAATCTATATTAATCTAAACAACCTGAATGAGGATGAGTTGGTGATGCAAACTATAAAAGACTCTTAGAATAACCAATCTATATTGTTCTAATATGTCACATACCTCTTCGAAAGGATCAAAGCTGGCTATTGTTGCAGCAGGTCCATGATGAATCTTGCCAAAAATATAGCAAAAGTGCATACAAAATATCACTATTAAAGACACTTGCATTGCAATAGTAGATAAAATATCAGTATTAAATAAAGAACACTAATGAACTTAATCATAATGAACATAAGCATTGTACCTTCCATTCTTGAAAATGTTATTCAAGTGTGCCTGAAGGGTCATGTCTTTGCTTAAGAGTATCCAATATTGCTTCATGATCAACATTACTAAGTGTCCATAGTTGTTTTGTCTTTGACCTGGCATGATGCTTCAACAACTTAACATTTGTTGCTATAACAAGGTGCAAATACATGAGAATGGTTTTGTGTTTCTCGTAGTCTTCAAATGTAGGTATGCCATTCTTTCTAATCATGTGTGTTTGCAACCAAGTTCCTGCAACCACAAATGAACCTATAGGATACAAAAAACCATCATCATCTTCCATCAGTTGTGTTAGCTTATTCTTTACTCGCACACATCAAGCCAACCAATAGTATGATCTCTCTTCATTCCCTTGCGGTGCAACAACTGCAAAAATATGTCCTAGCTGTAGTAGATTTGAAAGTAGGTCGTAGTCAACTGAACTTTCCACTGTGTCATTTGTCATGGATATTGTTTGACATAAAGGAGTTAGATACTTTGGTACCCATGTATCCACCCACTCACTTGACTCGCATTGATCCCACTCACACTGAATACAACTCTGACAAAAACAAGCCAACTCTCATGTCCAAATGGTCCATGTGCCTACATCTGAGCTTCGAAATGAATGCATCTTTGAAGAATCTTTGATTTTATGACAATCCAATCTTCCTCCCACTGTACCCTCCTCAACGAACCAAAAGAATCTGCACACTGTTGAATCAAGTGTCCCTCCCTGTGACAATGCTGAACTACACCAATCAACAATAGAACGTGCATCACTAAATTTTTCTCCTGAAATATTCAATTGCTCCTTAACTAGAGCTCTCTTTACGCATGCACCTGCTCCATCATGCTCCCCTTTCCCATGTCCAACTTCAAAAAAACTCCAAATATGAGGTACACCCCTCTCTACATGCATTCTACTCAACCAATAAAACATATGAGCATTCTTGAATTGACTGTGCAATTATCTAACCAAATTAGATGTCGACCCAATGCTATATCATGCTCCTACAAGAACTCAAAAAAAATATTGAAACAATATTGGACATACTCGGATGAGTGAGATCTATCATCACTCCTATAAGTGATACTCTCTGATTATCTTTTGATCCTCCTCTGTACTATCAGGTGCATGTCTAAACGTTATTTGGACAAAAATAACAATTTGAATGGAATTGTAATACTGAGATTGTACCTCGTTTTGTGGTTGCAATGTGTAGTTTTTTGCAAAATCAACCACTGATGATATAATAGTGCCAATCGGAAAAGAGTCCTTACACATCCTGAATTGTTGATCCAACCACTGAGACCTATGACTATGCCTTGCATACTTGTAGAAAAGATTGTCCTTAAAATCTAAAATAAAATTAGCAACCTGCATTCTTTTGTAACCAACTCACATCTAGAACCTTCACCTCCACTTTGCAAAGTATATTTGACTATCTCATATCTCTTTTTCTCAAAAAGCTTCTTTCCAAATTCATGTTCGGAACTCTCATGAAAACATTGAACAAACTTTGACAAGCCACCACATTGTGAGCACTTTGCATTTAAACAATCATTTCTATAGAAAAACAACCTCATCTCTAGAACATAAAAATAGATCTAGCTATCCCTTGATGATTTTAGAAGATGCATTGCACCATACCTCCTGCATCATTTCATTAGTATGCAAAGTAGAACGGATATAGCATAATAGTTCATGGTACATTGAAAACTCCACATGGTATTTGCAACAACAAGCATTACTTAATTTTAAGATGCATACAATAAAATGGCTTCAAACCTTCAAAAGTCCTTTGTGATATTCAATATTTGGATGTGTTTCAATAAATTTTTTGAACAAGATTGTTTGGCTTGATTCCAATAAATGTTTAGGATGTGGTGTACGGTCTTGATTTCCAATTCTTAACTTTAAAACATCCTTTGCATTGGGTGATACTCTAGAGTTATCATGCCAAAATTGTTGAATTACCTGCTTTACATTATCGGTTAGCTTCTTATCAACACGTGGAAGCCTCCCGACAAAAGCCCATGTATCATTTTGAAGAGGATTATCTATTCTTTCTCTTCTTGCAAGTGCTCTATCCAACGTTTTACGATTTATGTAAAAATCAATACAAGTTTGTCTCATAAAGTGAGCCTTTTTCAATTGATGGTTTACTAGGGTGGTTGCAATGACTCTCTGAGTAGCTCTCTTATCCTTTTCCTTGTTATTTTTTCCAATATACTTGAGAGCATTAAAAATATTTTTTATAATAATAGAATTTTTTTCGGTCTTCTTGTTCACATGAATCTTCAATTTGGCTAGCAAAGGTCTCATCTTTTGCATCTTTAGCAATTGTACAAAAAGTTGGCATTGCTCGGTCAATGTCTTATCACTAAAATATTGGTTGAAAAGTCTTCTAGCCCACAACCGAACAGTTCGTGTTGACCTCTTGCCTTCAAAATTGATTATAATGTTCTCATCAAATTCAACTAACCATTTAGGGGTTCTTGAAGGTCTTGAAATTGGAATATGTCTTTCTTCCACACGAGGTTCTTCATTTCTCATGTAATTTGGTGAAACCTAATTTACACTTGCTTCAATATTATGTTCAAAATCTTCATTTCCAACATTTTCAATATCAATTTGAATAATTTCATTCCCAATTTCAATATCGTGTTCAACATCTTCAAATCCAACATTTTCACCTTGAACATTTTCATTATCAATTTCAATATTTTCATTCCCAATTTCAATATCATGTTCAACACCTTCAAATCCAACATTTTCACCTTGAACATT
>VDFB02368333.1:84532-130105 GCA_007258455.2 Sequoia sempervirens
AATAAACCTAGTAGTTTAGAAACTACATTCAATTTGCTACATGTTCTATTTTTACATATTTTTGAAATAATATAGATAACTTATTCAAATTTTTACGTCAAGTTCCATAACTCTGATTTTTCTGAATTTTCATTGCCACTTAAGGGCCTATTTTTTCCATGATGATCCTACACATACCCGTTAAGTTTGGTGATGATACATCTGCTAAGATATGTGGGGATGGTTCAATTAGTTTTGATGGAAAGCATAAAAAAGATGATGTTCTTTATGTCAAGGGTCTCTAGCATAATCTTCTGAGTGTAGGACAAATGTGTAGCAAAGGATATAATCATGTATTTCAATATGGTGGTTGTGAAATAATAAAAGGAAGCTCTGGAACTTTGGTTGCTGTAGGAACAAGGACAAATGTGAATGCTTATCAACTCAAAGGTGCTAATTTGGTAAGTGCTTTATGACTCAAATCAATGAAAGTTGGCTATGACATAGAAGAATGTGTCACATCAGTTTTGATAGTCTAGTGAGGATCAACTCTACTCAAGTTGTGAGAGATCTGCCAAGAATTACAAAGCCTATCAATGTAGTTTGTAGGGAATGTCAGGCTGGGAAGTAGACAAGAAAGAGGTTCAAAATCAAAGAATACTCTATCGTAGGACCTCTAGATTTGGTGCATACATACCTATGTGGACCTACAAGAACAAGAAGCTTTTAAGATGATAGGTATTTCATGTTGTTAATAGATGATTACTCTAAAATGACTTGGGTAACCTTTCTTAAAGAAAAATCAGAAGCTCTAGATATGTTCAAATCATTTAAAGCTATGGTTGAAAATAAAATGGATATGAAAATCAAGTGCTTAAGGTATGATAGAGGTGGAGATTTCACCTCTAATGAGTTTAACAATTTTTGTGAAGATCATGGAATAAAGAGGCGTTTGTCAGATCCTAGAAATCCTCAGTAGAATGGAGTTGTGGAAAGAAAGAATAGGATAGTTTAGGAAGCAGCAAGAACAATGATGAAGGAAGAAAATATACCAAATGTCTATTAGAGAGAAGCTATTTACACTACAATATAAATACTTAACAAAGTACAAGCAAGAGTAAATAGTTCAAAGAATCCTTATGAACATTTGAAGAACTCCTATTGTCAAATATTTCATAGTGTTTAAAAGAAAATGTTATATCAAAAGAGATGAAGAAAGCTTGGGAAAGTTTGATGCAAGGCCAGATGAAGGAATCTTCCTTGGATATTCTACAAGAAGCAAGGCTTACTAGTGCTACAACAAGAGGCTGAAGAAGATAGTTGAAAGTGCAAGTGTCAAAGTATATGAAGAACCATATAAAAGCTCAATATTGATAGAAGGATATGAATCTGATGAGTCATCTTGCAGAGAAGAAGAACAATAAGATGAAAAGGAAAAGGAAAAGGAAAAGGAAAAGGAAAAGGAAAAGGAAAAGGAGATGCAAGTTGAAGAGGAAGAAGCTCTGGATAGGATTCCTAAGACTCCTAAGTGTGTGTAGAAGAATCATTATGAAGATCAGATCATTGGCGACAAAAGAAGAGGTGTATTAACAAGAAGAAAAGCTAGTTTGATAGAGGAATATGTAAATTTGTGTCTACTTTCAAAAGTAGAATCTAAGATAGTGATTGAGGCATGTAAGGATGAGAATTGGACCAAAGCTATGGAAGAAGAATTGATGCAGATTGAGAAGAATCAAACTTGGGAACTTGTCCCAAGACCAACAAAAAAGAATGTAATAGGAACTAAATGGGTATTATGGAACACACTAAATGAGAATCAAGAAGTAATAAGGCTAGACTTGTGTGTAAGGGATACTCACAAGTGGAAGGAATAGATTTTAAGGAGACATTTCCTTTGGTGGAAAGAATGGAGGCCATTAGGATGTTCTTGGCCTTTGCAGCACATAAGGACTTCAAGGTTTATTAGATGGATGTGACGTCTGCATTCTTGAATGGTGAGTTGGAAGAAGTATACATTGAAAAAATAGAAGGATTTCAGTTATTAGATAATCCCAATATGGTTTGCAAATTGAAGAAGGCATTGCATGGACTCAAACAAGTTCCTAGAGATTGGTATGCAAGTTTAGATAGGTACTTGCTGCAGTAGGGATTCAATAAAGGTACTGCAGATAGCAATCTTTTTTTAAATTTGAGAAAGATCAAATCTTGATTGTGGTTGTGTATGTTGATGACATAATTTTTGGAAGAAATGAGGAAATGTGCAAGAAGTTTGCAAAAGAGATGCAAGATGAATTTGAGATGTCAATTTTTGGGGAGATAAATTTCTTCCTTGGGCTACAAATCAGTCAAAAAGAAAAAGGTATATTCATTTCACAATTAAAGTATGTTAAGGAAATTCTGAAGAATTTTGGAATGGAATACTCTAAATCGGTATGTACTCCTATGGTTACTAGTTACAAATTGAGAAAGAATGATGAATCTTCTAAGACTAATCAAAAAAAGAAAAAATTAATGATTGGTGGACTATTATAACTAATAGCTACTAGACGTGATATCATGCATGTAGTTTGTCTTGTGGCCAAATATCAAGAAGATCGTAGAGAATCACATGTGGCAATACTAAAGAGGATATTCAGATATTTGCAAGCCACTCTAGACTATGGTCTATGGTATCCAAAGGATATTGACTTCTCTTTAAGTTCTTATACAAATACAAATTGGGAAGGTTGTGTGGATGAAAAATGACGTACAAGTGGAGGTATTTTCTTTCTTGGAAGCAGATTAGTTTCTTGGCTAAGAAAAAATAGTATTCAATATCTTTATCTACTATAGAGGCATAGTATATTGTTGCAACATCTTGCTACACATAGGTGTTGTCGATGAAGCAGACATTAAAGGATATCAAAATATCATATAATGAACCTATTTATATCTTGTGTGATAATACAAGTGCTATCAATATATCAAAGAATCTGATGATGCATTCAAGGACAAAGCATATCTCAATCTGGTATCACTTTATAAGAGAGAAAGTTGCAAAAAATGAGGTGAAGTTGGAGTATGTGCCTATAAAGGATCAAGTTGTAGATATTTTCACAAAATCTCTTCCTAAAGATACATTTGAGTATCTCTAATAGAATTTAGGGCTTATTGCCCCTCCTTTCATCTAGATGCATAAGATTATGCATCAATTCAGTGAAGCAATACAAGATTTATTCTTTATTCCAGACTGGTAATGGAGGCTACCTCTCAAGGGGAGCAAGTGTTGTCACGTGATGAGTTAGTTACAGGTGTAAAACATGTAGATAT
Source organism: Sequoia sempervirens (assembly GCA_007258455.2). Lineage (NCBI taxonomy): Eukaryota > Viridiplantae > Streptophyta > Pinopsida > Cupressales > Cupressaceae > Sequoia > Sequoia sempervirens. The sequence goes on from VDFB02368333.1 coordinate 87,821, forward strand.
TGTCCTTTTCTTATCAAATGAGGAAAAAAAAGGAAAAGAGGTGGTTGCAGAGGTTGTCCCTTACAAGTGCTTCCTTTTGGGGGAAATCAAGCATATGTGTCAGTTACAGATGTGAATTTTGAGAAGAGAAAAGAGAGTATGTGTGTTTCCTTTTTCCATTGATGTCAAAGGGGGAGAATATTAGTTGAAAAAACATGAGTACTATTAGAACTGTAAAATTTTGAATAATTTCACAAGTTGTTTCATACCCCTGAGTTTCCAAATGAGTCTTCATCATAAGCATAAGGTCCTCTCTTCACAACATTTTTCCCATATCCATCCATGAGATCCCATAAGTCCATCTAGGTATGAATATTCCATATTATAATTCCCATCAACATGAGATAATCAGGGTATCCCCAATCCATAATGTATTTTTGCTAATAAACATCTACTGTAGGTCTATCGGCAAGACTTCTTTAATGTCACATCGATTGGATTTCACCTACTGGCACCTTTCGGCAAGACATACACATTGTCTCGGTGACAAAAGGTATATCGGATAGACTAAGCAGTCATCGGAGTGAGCTCTCAGTGACTAGCTCCAGTCTTGCTAACATAACAGGGGGATTCTATCAAAGAACGTATCGGAAAAATATCTTTTCATCAGAGTAAGTCACAGCGACCCATATGTCACATCGATGAGGATATACATATCGACAAGAGTCAAAGCATCAGAATAACTTCACACTGAATGGGGCGTGTCTTGCCGACCGACGATAAGGATATACATCTCGATAAGACTAAAATGCATCAGAGTGAGGTCTTGGTGAGTGCATTGGGTCTCGCTGACAAAGCACAATGGGACTCTACCAAGGGTTATCGGCATAGGGTCTTGCAGTCTTGCCGACTCATTTTGTCACGCCAAAATTTTGTTGCATCGGTGTGAGAATGATATTGTCATGACAATCAAATGTGAACTTAAGGATATTTCTCAGTGAGACATAAGGTGCCTATGAGACGTCTCCTCGACAACAGAATGTTACAGTGACACACATGAGATGAAATAATATCTATCGAAGAGACTTTGGACTTTGGCATAACTACAAGATGTCACGACGAATATTTGGCGAGTATTAACAAAAGGCTCGATACTTTTGATTGCCGACATGTGAATGCGAAAGGATGTGTCTTTTTAGAAACAAATGCATAAATATCCATTTCTCACTGTAAATGAAGGGAATTATATGAGATTAGATACAGTAGATAGATTAGAAATGGATACAGTAGAATAAAAAATTTAGAACAGAGACTATGATGTATGATTTCAAAATGGATATTTTAATGAAAATCAGTTGATGTGGCAGCTCATTTCTGGTGTCAATTGTCTATTGTGCTTATTGAAATTATTACTAAGTCATCTCCAAGATTGATGCTTTCTGGTTGTATAAATTGATATAACAAGTTTATCCTCAATTTATCAATGCACATTTGTTGTATCTGTGTGGTTAATTGATTGGTTCTTTCAAGAAACGATTAAATCCTTTTGGTTGATCACAGTAATTAGGAAAATTCATCTAGATCATTAATAAGAGCTTAGTAATCACAGTCTTGCATGTTTATACAAGTTATAAACGAAGCATATGCCAAATAATTTGAGTGTTCACCAGAAATAAGTTGCCCATTTCTATTTCATTTGACTTCGCATACCCAATAAGGCACTAGTCTATGCATTTCACCATTTGGATTCATTCATTTTCTTTACATCTATTAACTGAACATATTAGGATTTAGTTTTGAATATTGCTATACAATTTATACCAAATTTAGTTTTATTTGTCCACTCCCATCTGCCATTGTGGGAAAAACATTTCAAGAAAGATAAACACATTAAGTTTGCTTTATTCGTATAGGTACACCCGCCTAGGTCTAGCAGTACCTAAAGAGTAGAAAGCTTAAACCATTTGGCTTTGTCTGTTACCCTAAAAGGTACCAAGAGATTGGCAGCCTCTTGAGGTATTCTTACCTGCATTTTTGAGAGCTAACAAATTGGCGACTCCGCTGGGGACAAACATCCAAAAATCTAGTTCCAGCCTATCCATCCATAGAGTCAATACCATTCTAAAATCGGTCTTTAACCAAAAGTTCACAATTGTTTCATTTGCACTCCCCATCCGAGTCACACACTTAACAAATTGGCAACTTTGCTGGGGACTCAACTCAGAATCAGGGCCTTAATCATAGAGTCAGAAACCTTGTATAGAATCCGCTGGGAATAACAAGTAACAAACTTTTCTCACTTTTAAGAAAGTGAGTGGTGACTCTGATAAAAAAATTTCAACATGAATGGTAGAAGATCTCAATATAGGGGAGGTCACACTGGAGCTCCTGCTGGCAGCAGTAAGTGGACAGACAAGGATGATAGGATTGATAAGGGTAAGAAGATAAATGAGGACATGTGCATGAAAAACAAAGACAAAGCATTAGGACCACATTGTGAAACATATGACCAGTATGACACATGGAGAGATAACTCAACTGCAGAACCTTGTACCCCAGAGGAACAAAGAAACCCTTTCTACAATCCTTAGAAATAGGCGGAGTGGGATGCTAAGTTTGAAGCTGAATGACTCATATGTCAACACGAATATGATCAAAGAATGGAGGGTAACCAAAGTGAGCCTATTGATCATGAAACTCCTCAAGATGATTATGACTCTTTAACTTATGAGGAAATCAAGGCACGGTTTGAATCTCAAAGAAAGGAGAGAGAAGAATGGGAGAAAGCCTAGATGATAGAAGAAATGAGAGATTTCAAATTGCAGAAAGCTCAAAATACTGTTCAGACATCTGGTTTCCCAAAGTATGTACCACCTCATAAGCAGGGCAATAATGGTGCAGGGCCTTTAGATCCATCAAAGGTCCCTCACAATCAGATAGGGAATCAATATGAACAACCAAACCATCCACCACATATTCCCTCACAATATACAAATATATAGCCACCTCATGGTCAACATTATGTGCCATATCATCATACACAATACAATAATCCAATGTATTAGTATCAGTACCCACCTAATCCTCTCCCTCATCAATACACAACAATGATCAAACAATTTGACTTGGCAGGGTTTCTATTATATCCTTACCTAATGGATGGTAGTTGGAGAAGTCTTGTTCCAAAGTTTACAGGGAGTAGTGCAATTACTGCTAAAGATCACTTAAGGAGTTTTAATGTTTTCATCCAAGATCTGCATGTTTCTTATGAGGATTTGCATATGAGGCTATTTATGATGTTGCTTATTGAAGAAGCCAGAGATTGGTTCAATAGCCTAACAACAGCCTCTATTGATTCTCTCCAAATATTTCAGGACCGATTCCTTGAGCAATATGGGAATCTAAGTACACCATATGTTGCTCTTCATGAATTAATGTGAATTCAGAAAAATCAGAATGACTCAATTTATGATTTCAACTGGAGATTCAATAAACTGCAAAATAAAATACCTTTTGGATCAAAGTTTCTAGACTCTGTAGCATTGAGTGTTTATTTAAATGCATTTGATCCAAAAATAGGGTACAAAATAATAAATAGGTTCCCTAGAGATTTGACTGAAGCCCAGAAGATAGCATTAACAATTGAAAACAATAGGAGGGTTGTTGGGATAATTGATAAAAGAGACAATCCTAGGGTTCCTCAGCAAAACAATAATTATCAGTATAGACAGGAGAACACATATAGAAATTAGAGGCCTAGGCTACATGACATGCCCTATAATACAAACTGGAAAGATGGAAAACCTATAAGTGATAGGCCTAGAAACAAGGAAACTCCTGATCCATTGAGGAAGAGAGGAACTTATATGGTAAATAACAATTATTTCTGTGAAGTTTGTGATAAGCCACATTCCCTAGATTATTGTGTTGTAGCCCAAAGAATGCAAGAAGAGGGAATATTGATGGGAAACAGTGGAGAAGATCACACAATGTATTTGACTTCAACTACTTTTCACCATGTTGAGGAGAAGTACTCATCTTCAGAGGACGAAGGTTATGAGTACGATGTTTCAAATAAGAGGTACAATGCCCACATGGCTGAATAGTAGGTTCTTTCTGACTATGAAGAAGATTATACAGAACCACATTCTGATGAGGTACCTACTCAGTGCAGTATGAGGAAACTCACTGAAGAGGAGATAGAGAAATTAACCATTGTTGCAGTTGAAGAAGCGAAAAGTAAATACTGGTTGAGAAATAGGACATTGAATGAGAAGGAGGGTGTCCCCAGGGGAATGCTTATGAAAGATCAAAAAGTGACACAAGGAATGTCAAAGAAAACAAAAAACAAACAACATGATAAAGACGAACAAAATCTTGTCCAAAAGCAGGAAGTTAAAGTGCTACACAAAGAAGTGCAAAAGACTTATCAAAAGGAAGGAGACACAATGGAGCAGAAGAAAATGACTAAGGAAGAAGGCTCCTCTTTTGATTATACTCAGGCTTTATCTCAGGTGAAAATGTCTGTTCTTCTACTTGAGGTGATGAAAATTAAGGAATATAGAGACAGTGTTGTTCAATTGATAACAAATTTTGAAAATAAAGTGGCAACTAAAGTAGTTAGTAGGCAAGAGAAAGTAAAAATCCCAAATGTCTGCTTGAGGGATGTATTAACAACTTCCCTGCAAGTTGATCCTTTTTTCACTACATTACTCATAAATAACAAACTGTTGAGGAATTGCATGATAGACTCTGGCGCTGCCATAAATATTATGCTAGTAGGAGTTATGAAACAACTGGGCATGTGGGTGGATACTACTGGAGGGAAGTGCTATGCAATGGATAACAAACCTGTCCCTGTGGTGGGTATAATGAAAGATGTTGAAGTCAAGCTAGCTGCTTATCCTCAGGTGGCCTATAACATTGATATAACAGTAATTGACACCCCCCCTCAGTTTGGGATGCTTTTATCAAGACAGTGGACAACAACAGTTGGGGGAAATGTCCAATTTGATTTGTCTTATGCAACTATTCCAGTGAATGGTCAGGAAGTCAAGTTGTATAGGGAGCCAAGGATCAACCAGGTTGTTGATTGTGTACCTCAAGATCAAATCAATTGCTTCTGTGATGTGGATTTGGGAAATTTCAAGATAGAACCAGCCCAACCAGAGTTGGTCAATAGTGATCCAACTGAAAAGCATGTTGCACAAGACTACAATGGTGTGCGGAAGATGTACTTTGGTGGAGCATGGGAGCCTGAATCATTTTATTGGCCAGTCTTCAAAAGAACATACCCTTGATCTAGTGAATAAATTTATTGATGCCATGCAGGGGAAAAGGTATGAAGATAATGGTGATATTACGGATGAGCATCATGAGATCGATCAGATACTACAGCTAGTGGAAGATGAAACATGTGCAAATCAATATGATTCTTGTGACAGCCTACTTAAGGAAGATGAAGATACAAGTGATTTCTCTTGCATAACAAATTGTAACAGGGAAAGCAGTGTATGTTATGAGGGATCTAATGAATATTTTGATTTTGAAGATGAACCTATGGATTCTGATTTACAGCAAGGCGATTCTTGCAGTTCTTCTGATAGTCAAGAGGAAGAAACAATGGACAATGCAAGTCCATTTGATAGTGAACAAATAATACCTCCAACTGTAGTTGAAAGCCATGAAGACACATTTGATGAAGAAGAGGTTTGTACATCTGAAAATAGTTTCAAATTTTTTTCAAACCCATTGTATGATGAAGAGTTAAAAGAGGATTAGATGATATTTTTCCAAGGTGTGCCCAAGAATGAATTTCAGGTTTTTTCAAATCCACTTTATGGTAAAGAGGAGATATTTTCGAACAAACAAAATGATGGAATAAATGACTGTGCTGGTGATGTTTCTGATGATCTTGGACCTCTTTTTGATGGTGACAAAGTGAAGAATACAACTATAGTGATGTAAATGAAGAAATGTGTTCACTCAGTAGTGAGCAAATTTTAGACTTGCTAACTCTTGAATACCAGAGGTGTTTACACAAGGATGATTCTGAAGTTTTGTGTCCAACTTACATTTGTTTTGACAGTGAGAGTACTTTGTGTAATAATTCATATGACTCCCAGTGCATTTCTCGAAATGATGAAGAAACCTTTGAAGTTGATCAAAAACCTGTGTGATTTTGAAATTTCTAATTCATGTGGAGAAGACATTTATTTGCATGCCAAGGATGATAGAAGTCCAACATTGATTGGTTCATATATGCATGATATTGAAAATATGAGTCATAATCCAATGTCGTCTTCAAATGGTGATATGGAAGAGGTGCAAAATCTTTCAGATTTGTTTGTCTCAAACAGTGTTGATATGACCAAAAATTTTGTTTCTCAAGAGAAGCACTTTGATGGTGAAATTTTAGTACAGCTAGGAGAGTGTTTTATAATTCATAACAGTGCGAAAGATAATGAGAAAATTTTCATTGAACATGCATGTAATTTGTATGTTAAAGATAACAGAGATTTGTCCCATGATGATGGAAATTTTGAATTACAGAATGGTGAAGGGAATTTGGGCCAGGTTGAGCACGATGATTCTATGAAAAATTTCAATAACAGTGACAGGGAAGACTGCATGAATATCTTCAAGAAGAATCTGATGAACTCAAGGCAAAACCAGGTGTTTGACAGAGGAAAGTATGGACCTTTCTTTTGGATGGCCTTGAACCATCATTTATGGTTTGAGCTTTAGACTGTAATAGTTCAAAACTAATGAAGTTGAAACACAGAGGATTGAGGGTTGCCAGTGCATGGACAACTCTTGATAATCCTCTTTAAAAAAAAAATTCCATGCACAGTAGTTTAGGGTTTTGTTCATCTCCATTTCGCATTCATTTCCATTTCCATTTTTCTCACTGATCTATCACCTTGAGTTTGGTTTGCTCACCCAGAGATCATGATCCTTGTAATGATCTCACAATCATTCATCCCCAGATGGAGCCATTGTTAGAACTGTAAAATTTTGAATAATTTCACAAGTTGTTTCATACCCCTGAGTTTCCAAACGAGTCTTCATCATAAGCATAAGGTCCTATCTTTACAACATTTTTCCCATATCCAACCATGAGATCCCATAAGTCCATCTAGGTCTGAATATTCCATATTATAATTCCTATCGGCTTGAGATAATCAGGGTATCCCCGGTCGATAATGTATTTTTGCTAATATACATCTGCTATAGGTCTATCAACAAGACTTCTTTAATGTCACATCGATTGGATTTCACCTACTGGCACCTTTCGGAAAGACATACACATTGTCTTGGGACAGAAGGTATATCAGCCAGATAAAGACTTTGGGGTGAGGTCTTACTGATCGCATTATGTCTCAACGACTAACACATAAAATGATGTATCGAAAAGAGCTATGTCTTCGGTATGTGGTCTTGCCAATCGCGTTTTGTCTCACCGACCAATGCACCAAAAGAATAATCGGCCAGACTAAGCGGTCATTGGAGTGAGCTCTCAGCGACTGGCTCCAGACTTGCCGACATAACAGGGGGATTCTATCAAAGAACGTATTGGCGAAAGATCTTTTCATCGGAGTAAGTCACAGCGACCCATATGTCACGCTGATGAGGATATACATATCGACAAGAGTCAAAGCATCGGAATAACATCTCACCGAATGGGGCGTGTCTTGCCGACCGACGATAAGGATATACATCTCAGTAAGACTAAAATGCGTCGGAATGAGGTCTTGGCGAGTGCATCGAGTCTCGCCGACAAAGCACAATGGGACTCTACCAAGGGTTATCGACATAGGGTCTTGCAGTCTTGTTGACTCGTTTTGTGACGCCGACATTTTGTTGCATCGGCGTGAGAATGATATTGTCATGATGATCAAATGTGAACTTAAGGAGATTTCTCGGTGAGACATAAGGTGCCTATGAGACGTCTCCCCGACAACAAAATGTTACAACGACACACATGAGATGAAAGAATATCTATCGGAGAGACTTTGGACTTCGGCATAACTACATGATGTCACGGCGAATATTTGGCGAGTATTAACAAAAGGCTCGATACATTTGATTGCCAACATGTGAATGCGAAAGGATGTGTCTTTTCAGACACAGATGTATAAATATCCATTTTCGACTGTAAATGAAGGGAATTAGATTAGATTAGATACAGTAGATAGATTATAAATTGATACAATAGAATAAAATTTTCAGAACAGAGACTATGATGTATGATTTCAAAATGGAGATTTTAATGAAAATCAGTTGATGTGGCAGCTCATTTCTGGTTTCAATTGTCTGTTGTGCTTATTGAAATTATTACTAAGTTTTCTCCAAGATTGATGCTTTCTGGTTGTATAAATTGATATAACAAGTTTATCTTCAATTTATTAGTGCACATTTGTTGTATCTGTGTGGTTAATTGATTGGTTCTTTCAAGAAAAGATTAAATCCTTTTGGTTGATCACAATAATCAAGGAAATTCATCTAGATCATTAAGAAGAGCTTAGTAATCACATTCTTGCATGTTTATACAAGTTATAAAAAAAACATATGCCAAACAATTTGAGTGTTCTATAGAAATAAGTTGCCCATTTCTATTTCATTTGACTCTGCATACCCAATAAGGCACTAGTCTCTACATTTCACCATTTAGATTCATTCATTTTCTTTACATATGTTAACTGAACATATTAGGATTTAGTTTTGAATATTGCTATACAATTTATAACAAATTTAGTTTTATTTGTTCACTCCCATATGCCATTGTGGGAAAAACATTTCAAGAAAGATAAGCACATTAAGTATGCTTCATTCGTATAGGGTCACTTTCCTAGGTCTAGCAGAACCTAAAGAGTAGAAAGCTTAAACCATTTGGCTTTGTCTGTTACCCTAAAACATACCAAGATATTGGTAGCCTCTTGAGGTATTCTTACCTGCATTTTTGAGAGCTAACAAGTACAAAAGGGTTAAGTTCCTAGGGGAGTGATGTGTGTATTGATGATTAGAATTGCATTTGTTATTGATGGTTTTTCATCAGGTGTTGAAAGTTTATGCTCATGTTGAACCACATGGTGGTGTTGATGTAGATGCTGCTAGTGTTGATATAGATGTTGTTGCTATTATGATGTGCCAACGATATCCTTCTCGGAGGAGTTGTTTTGCTAAGATACAGGTGCTTGAATGTAACCCCTAGAATTTTTTTCCTTCTTTATCAATACTAGAGTTAACCTTACCTAGATGCACACATCATGATAGAGTACCCTTAGAGTCCTTATGATAAAGAGTTGCTGCCAATACATGGTCAATATGAGTGTTGGATACCATGGATGTTGAAGTGGATGGTGGAATGCATTGAGGGATACAAGATGCAAATGGATTGGTCAACAGTTTGGAATCTTTGATTCTCCAAACTTGGGAAGATGAGCAATGATGGGTGGATATAGATATTTGATTGGGACCAACTTCTTGATATACCTTGTAGGTCGCTCTTGAATATTTCTTTTGTATCGATGGACAATTTTGATGGATGAACTTCCCTTTTTGATTTTTTCCCATATTTTCTTTGACTAATGGAGTGTGATAGGGATGATTTTCTTTATTTTGCTTTAGTATCCATTTGAATTTTTGTTGTCCATTTTTATTAGCCGATTCTTTTGCTTCAATAATTTTCTCTTTTCTTTGATATAGACCTCTTTCTTGTGGTTGGTACCAATTAGTGGGTGGAAAGATGTGTGGATGATGATTCATGATATGAATAGTTGGAGTGTTGGTAGCCATTTCATCATAAGGAATCTCCATGCTCCCCATGTTGTTGTTTGCACTAGATAAAGTTGCCCCTAGTATTATGGGAGTATTATTGACATGCTTTGATTCTATTGCTGACAAACCATTTCCCTGTTGTTCAAGATTGTTTAGATTTGTTGATTTTTGATAATTCTTGACATCCTCAAACTCATTTTCTTCAATTTGTATGGAGGATGTTTCTAATTTTGATGCTTCTTCAAAAGGTGTTTATGCTTTATAATCCATATAGGAGTCTTCCTCATGATCCATTTTTTCTTTCTCTTCAAAGGATGTTCCCGATTCACCATCCATGTAGAGGTCTTCTTCATGATCAATTTTTGATATGTCTATGGATTATGCTATGCCTTGATCATGTGTAAAGATATTAAGAGTAGGAGAATCTTGTTTTGGATGAAGATCATATACATTTCCATTAGGAGTAAGCATCTCATGGGTAGATGGAGTATGTGATATATGGATATGATCATTATTTGTGACATCTTGTATGGATTGGAGAATACCCAATAGATCATGGTAGTATCTTGGAGATATGGATCCTTGATCTTGAATCTGTGTGGTGTTATCTTCAATATGCTTTGGTTCATGCTCTTGACATGGATCAATTTCAAAGGATGGATTGTTTGCAAAGGGTACTTGAATGTCTTCATTATGTATGGGTATTGGCTCAATATTTTCTTGATCTTCAAGTGAATTTGGATCAAGTGTTGAATTAATAATTTCTTCAATATCGACAACCATGAGGTCAAATGATGTCAATATGTCTTGGAAAGGACGATTGCTAGACTTTGGTGAAAGATTTTGATCATGCTTTGGAATAAATTCTTGAGGTATGTCATCTAACTCATTGGGGGATGTAGAGACATTGTCAACATGATCATTGGAGGATGAATCTTGAATTTTATCCTCAAATGATTGTGGTAGAAACCTTATCAATGTCTTCAACCATGAGATCAAATGATGTTAAGATTTCTTGAAATGGATCATTGTTAGATATTGGTGAGGGATTTTAATTATGATTATGAAGTGATTCTTGATGTATGTTTATTGGATCATTAGATCAGGTAGAAACATCTTCAATGTATTTATTGATGGTTAAATCTTGATAATTATCTTCAACAATTATTTATCTTTGATCAATAAGGTCTTGGATGAGATTTTTGAATTTAATACAATTTGATGTGTCATGAACTTTTATACTATGGTATTCACAATAAGTATTATCATCATACCATGAGAACTTAAAGCTAGGTTCACCCCCATTTAATGAATCTAGAGGATTGATAATTTTAGCATGAACTAGCTTGTTTAACGTTGATTCGATTAGATCCCCTAAAGGAGTGTATTCATGTTTGGTAGTGTTGTTGGATTTCAAGCTTTGTTGTGATTGAGGTGCTTGTTTATGTTGTGTTTGATATGTAATGTTTTGATGCACATCCATATTTTGATGATTGTGAAGATGTTGTTGATGTAGATCAATGTTTTGATGATGTTCAAGGTTTTGTTGATATAAATCAATTTTTTGATTATTTTGATGAGGAATGTATTGATTTTGTGATGGAATGATGTTTTGACCTTGATAGTGATATTATAGTTGATGATTTTTTTGGATGATGTGTTGTTGAGGTATGAATGAATCCATTCCAAAGTTTCCCATGTATGGATTTAACATGTTCAAGTCTAATATGTTTATGTTTCAGATGTATTGTTCTTGTGAACCAATGTTGTGATGAAAAAGACTCATGCTTAGATTTTTTGATTGGATATTGGTGTTTTGGAACCGTAGGTTCATGCTTGTGTTTTGAACACCCAGACTTGTTGGATTTTGAATATTGTATAATGGGTTGATGTATCAATTTGTAATACTTGTTTGATCTACCATATGACAAGATGTTACAAAGTTTTGTTTAGGAATACCCCTATTTGTTGTGTCATTTGAGTTTGTAGGATATGATGAACTTATGTATGGATCGTACGATGGAGTTGTAAAACTTCTACTATCAAACTCTTGTATTCCAAGGTTTTTTTGGTTTAGGTCACTCATAATAGATAAACTTTGGTTTTGTTCCATGTATTTCTTGTGTTTTGATCTTGTTGCAAAAGTGAACCTCTAAGGTGTTTAGGACCAATGATGTGAATGGATGATGAAAGGATGGGTGATGTGGATGATAAAGAATTATCAATTTTGGACAACACTAGACTTTAGGTTTGATGTTGGTGTTTTTGATGAGGATGCTAATGAACTTGGTAAATCCTAAGAGTAGAATTGTGAATTTAGGATAAAATTTGTTCAAGAGGATGATGGCTAACTTAACTAAATTTATGAAAAAGGATTCATTTACACACATATAGCTAAACTAGGGGATTGATTGATGATAACCTAAGTCTAGAAGGTTGGTGAGATGAGATGTCAAATGTCTTGATGTGAACATGATGATTGATCCTAATGTTTGTACCTAAGAGAGACTTGTTTACAAGATCAAGTTGTTGAAAGACATTTTTTTTTCTTGGAGTGTTTAAACCATAAGAGACCAATGTTTGTTTTGATGAAATTTGGTATGATGTTGGAAGTGTGAACAACCTAAGTATACCTTTCCTTATTTTCTTTTGGTGTTGTTTGGAAGACATAATTTTTTGAACATAGGACCAAGGTGTACTTGCTTTGTGGGTTTAATTGATTTAAACTTTGATTAAATGAGATTGCTTTTACCACATGGAATGTCTTGATTATGTTTGACTCTAAATGTCTACTTGACTAAGCAAATGTCTTTCCACAAAGCTCAAAATTGTGAAAATTAAGATGCTGAAGTCATAGTCCCTTAGGTTAACTTTGGAATAATGTGAATTGAGATATAAGCCCAAATATTATGAATCCTCAAAAGATATTGTTTTGAAATAAACAAGATATCCTTAAGGATGTGCAATAATATAGAGCTTTTCAAAGGTATTCACACTAACCAAAGGGTTTGAAATTTTGATGACAATGGTTAATGTTTATTTTGAGTTCTTTTTAAATCAAGCAATGTGTCAAACTAACTCAAAAGGGTATGTGAGATATTTCACAAGTCTTCTTCCACAAGACTTACTAGTTTGGCTCAACAAAATCAGTCACTTTACAATCTAGAGGAATATAGGTATGCCACTTCTTAGTAGGCTTACCTCACCCTCGAAGGAATGATGTAGTTTGAATCTATAGAGGGTTCAAATAGGCCATGTAAAGGAAATGTATCATCTTGACACGCCTAGCTTTGTACAAGAGAATGAATTCTTAAGCTTTATGCCTCAACTATAAACCGGGCATGCTAAGTAACTTCTTGGAACAATGCTATTCTAATGCACTACCTCAAAGAATGTTTCAAAAAAATTGGTTGGCCTCTAGACAAGGTTTTTAGTGACATTGTGAACATAGAGGTATAAACCACATGTAAGATACTCAAAGCTTTAGTCATTCCTACCCAACTCATTATGTTTGGACAAGGATTAGGCATTGTCATGTTACCACACCCCCAATATAAGCTTCTTTATTTCAATCTCACAAAATTTATATATCCCACTAATAAATGTGCTTTTAGGGTCACTTATGAGTTCTCCATTATGGGATGTGTCTCATATGTAGGCCCTTATCTAATAAAGACAAGAAAATGCTATTTCTCTTTACCCAAGATTGCATTAAGTGCAAGGGGAGAGGATATGTAGTAAGTCCTTGGGCTGACTCAATTTTTTTTATAAACTTATAGTGTTTCTCTTCACCCAAGATCATACGAAGCGCAAGGGGAGTGGGTACGCACTAAAAGTTCACACAAGAATGGAAAGCAAAAATACTCTCATTCTTTTTAAATCCTTAAAGGTAATGATGACTTCATTTTAATAGCACCAAACTGAAGTATGAATTTGTGTTGTTCAATTTTAAACCATAATTACAATGTGAAGATGTTTGGGTTTAATTTTAGCCAACTTTGACAAACTCACAACATTGTAAGTTTTAAAGCCCAAATTGAAATCTAGTTATCCTAAAGCATGAAATAAAGTAGCATATGATGGGTTATATCATCCCATAAGAGTTCTAAAAACACTTTTACAATAAAGATCAAATGATATTTTGCTCCTTCACTTCAAGATTTTATGCTCCTCTCCAAACCTACATTTCATGCTCCAAATGTTAGATGCAATCAAGAAAACAAGAAGATGTAAGGGTTAGATAAACAATTAAGCATCAAAACCCTACAACTTAGACCAAGTTGGAATGTGATTTGACTTTAGGTGCAAAAATGGAAAATTTAACTCTGTCAAAATTGAAAACCACCTGCACCATTGTGAAGAGTATGAAATTATACCCCATTTAAAAAAAATATCTGAAAAATACCATGACCAAGATATGACCGTTTAAAGATGGAGTGAAAAATTAGGAAAACAAAGGCATTGCTATTTTCAATAGCGCCTCTATATCATTACAATAGCGCCAGAGTTTCACAATCTAGCGTTGATTTGTGAAAACAATAGTGCCAGAGTTTTACAATAGCATTGCTCTATCAAAAACAATAGCATCAGAGTTTCACAATAAAGCCGCTCTATAAAAAATAATAGCGTTGCTCTACCTCGAAACTTGGAAATCATGAAAAACTAAAGAATTTTTTTTCAAATTGGGTTATTTAAGCCCTCCTTCTAGCGCTAGAATGTGAGTGGCTCATGATCATAACCTAAGCTAAACATGCCAAATCATATAGATTTTAAGCAATATCTAACTAGTTAAGCTTTAATCCTAATGAAATAATTGAAAACATAGAATGAAGAAGCCATTTAAACATAAAGAATGAAGAAATGCATAAAGGAAACTAGTTAAATGCCTCAAACCTGATCCCACTAGGGGATTGGTGCTGCATTGATGAAAAAAATGGATGTAAACTAAGCTAAAAATGGATGCAATATGGATGAAAGTGAGTATTCAAATGTGCACCATAACTTTGCTAAAATGGAAGTGGATCCATTTCTCTAAGAAATGAGGAGTATTTATAGGAGAAATGGTTAGATCAATGGACATGATTGATTTGATCAATCAATGGATGAGAAGCAAATAGAGGTGAAGGCATGGATCAAGGATTCTCATCAATGGATGAGAATGCAAGTGGAAAAAGATCAAGGATTTAATCAATGGATCTCATTGATTCAAAGAAGCACACTTCCTAAAAATTAGGAAGTTGTTAGGAAGTTTGTTACAAGAATATTCCATTTTGGAGGAGTTCTAAAGGAGGAATATTCAAGGGGGATATTCCCTTGCAAGTGGGAGGGTGAGAGAAATTATCCATTTAGATAATTAAAAAAAAGTTTTAATTGTGCAAGATGGATGAAATTAGGAGTTTCATTAAATAATTAACTTATTTAATAAAAGGGGGTCTAATGACATTTAACTAAATAATAAATATTATTTAATTAAATGAGAAGACATAAGAAATTTAATTAAATAATTCACAATACCTAATTAAATAAGATGAAAATTAACATGAAAGGGGATGAATTAGCCAAATAACATTAATTATCCAATTAATAGATGAAAGTGATGAATTTAGTTAACTAATGAAGATTTATTTAATTAAACAGTCAAAAATAAGTGATTCAGGATGAAATGGCGTTAGTAATCAAATTCAGATGTGCAATATCAGTAAGGACACTTTTAAGTGTCTACACTACTAACTCAAAGTCCCCTATAACCTTAATTTTCTTTATAAATTATGTTTTATGGCCATATTCAATCCTAACAATGGTGCCTCATAATTTGAAACATTATTTGTGCATTCAAATTTCAGAGAGAATGAGTACTTGTAAGACTTACCTTTTGGTGATATAATGCTCACCCTAGGAGCACTCGCTCCTTCCTTTGAACATGCTCCATCAAAATACATGTATCATAGATCATTCTCTTGAACATGTTCTTTCACTTCTTGAGCCATTGGTGTAACTTTGTCCTTTATATATGAAGAATCTTCTATTCTGAAGTTGTCCATATCGGTATCAATGAAGTATACTTATTCATATGTTTTTAGATCTTCAAGAGTAAAAGACCCTTTTTTCATTCAGATTCACATTATTTCTATTGAATGGGATCATGTGGAACATGACTAATCTAATTTCATGCATCCTCTAATCATTGAAAACCATTTTCTTGATAGTAACATACCATATTGAGGTGGGATGTATACTATTGTATTATTCATCATGAATTCCTTTTCAGAGAAAGAAACAAGTTTGAATTGCACATCCTTCATGATTCCCATGACTATAACTTCTCTAAAATTTATGACAAAGCATTTACCATATGCTTTACTAACTTGCAATCCTAGTTCTTAAATGAATAAAATTAGTGGAAGCTCTGAAATCTATCATGAAATTCTTGATCAATTTATCATTTATTTGAAAAGTGCATAGAAGGGATCTACCTAATTAGAGAAATTTTTCATACTTGTACCTAGAAAATCCTCGAGAAAATTAATGCTAATTTCTTCATGTTTAAAGTCTTTGTTTGACTATTTCTTACCCTTTTTAGGTAGGGTAAATACCTTATTCTTGTTATCAAAGGCTATAGTTGCACCATTGATAAGAGAAAATTCCTTCTCATTGTGTTCTTCTATCCTCATCATTTCCAACAAAGGAACAAACACTTTAATTTGCGACAAGACCTAAACCATGTCCACAGAGATGTATTTAGGAATGTCGTAAATTTAATAAGTTGGTAGGACTTGATTACTAACCTTTTCATCTTTGTTTTGTATCTCAATTTCTTGAGTACACTTGGCATTTTTTTTTCATATTTTCATATTTAACCTTTATAATAGGAGATAAATTTTGATTTATTGTTTTTTTAATACCTTTTACTTTACATTTTGTGTTTCTATTCCCCATCTTAGGATTTTCTTGCTATTTGATAGGGAACTGATCCATCACCTTATTTTTGTTTTTTTTTATGAAGATACTTCCTTATTTACCTTGGTCATTATTACTTTCTCTATTTGTTAAGTTTCAATTACTCTTAACTTGAGCAATAGCAAAAAAAAATTAGTGCTTTGATTTTCTCATTTGAAGGCCTTCTCAATTGGATATCAGAATTAAATTTTTCAACATTATACACACCATCATGTTCTTCTTCTTTATTGTCAATTTTTTTTTTCTTATGGTAATTATAATTCTGATATATTTTGTCATGAACATTTGATTTAGTATATCCTTCATCAAAGGAATACTCTTCACTTGTTGAAAACATTCCAATTGATAAAATGTTAACATCATGATTTTCATCATAGGGATTTTCACAATCATCACAAGAATTAGGATGATCTTCAAAATATTGTGCAACCATGCACTGTTGAGGAGAATAAGGTAACTGGAAAGCCATGCAACAAAGGTTATATTGTTATCTAAATTAATAGGTTAGTTTCAAACATTATAGTTATATTTTTTAAAATTTTGTTTATATTAATGAAAAATTAAAATTCAATGAATGTTTTAGTATTTTAATAAAAATATTTTAAAGTATTTCATGATATAGTTTGATAGTTAAATCATGATATTATTGTTGTAGTCAACAAGGTTCAAACCCCTATTAGGCCATTGTGATCGCAAGTATTGTGCCCTCACTTATCCATTGTGCTTGTGGGTTTGAACCTTCATGATGATGTTGTTGGCATTCATACTAGTGACTTAGTGCCCCAAATCCTCATTGAGATTGTGTGCTCATGAACTTTGTGCCCTTGTTGAGCTACTATGCTTGTGGGTTTGGATCATGTCGAAGATGAGGTCCCCCAATTTTGACCTCACCTGACTTGGACTAGACTAAAAATTCCCATGTTTTGACCAATATATATGTGTGATTTATACATATTGTTCATATTATATTTTGATAAATATTATTGTATTTATTATTTTTCAATTATTATTAATTATATAGATAAATCGATTATATATAATATAAAATATATATTTAGTTTTTTAAAAATTATACAATTTTTTAGAAATTTTTTAAAAATAAATTTTAATAATTTAATTAATTGTTAAAAAATTATTCTTATTACAACCTTCACGTTTCAGAGTTAGAAAGAAACCAAAAAGAAAAATTCCTAGCCAACTTCCCTCTTCAAAGACATACTATAATTAATTTGATACAATTTTAATCGAATTTATACAAAAAAAATAAATATATAATATTATAATATAAAGTTAATTGTAAAATAGACAACAAATTGCAAATATATAATAAAATAATTCTTTTATTTTCTAGGCAGTTTACAAAATTTAACAAGGTCGCATTGTTGCGAAGTTCCTGTCAAATGCTAGCAAGATGGTTTTGTTATTTATGGTGTTGCAATCTTTGTCATTTTTTAAATTGTTATTATTACTATTGAGTAATAACCTTGTTCTTGCTTCTATGCTCTATGTATCCAATGTCTCTTGTAATGCATGATTTGAGATAAAAAAGTGTAAATGTATAAATATCATTAATGAGGTGAAATATAGCTACATGAAAAATGAGAAACCGTGCTGCTAATTGGCATTAGGAATGGAGAATACATTATTTAGTCTCAAAATTTATAGTTAATCAAGTGATGTGGAGCCCTGATCCAAGTTGATAGTTATATGAATCTTAAGAGAAATAGCACGAATTAGTAAAGATGTGGAATAGAAATAATGATGGGTGCTGAAAATATAGATTCTACATCAAACAACCGAATTCAAGAATATGGAAAAAATCAAACTAACAACAACACCTTTCTAATGCAATGGTAGGTAGATAGATGATATTTAAGGATTTATCAACATTACCTATGCACATAGATAA
The DNA here is from genome assembly GCA_007258455.2 of Sequoia sempervirens. Lineage (NCBI taxonomy): Eukaryota > Viridiplantae > Streptophyta > Pinopsida > Cupressales > Cupressaceae > Sequoia > Sequoia sempervirens. The sequence continues at coordinate 106,446 of VDFB02368333.1, forward strand.
TCAAACAAAGCGTAGTACAAACTGATCGGATCTTAAGAATTGTACTAACATGGAATAATTTGTAGACTGCCTATGGTTATTAGTAGAAAGTAATCAATGATAATCATTGGTTGTAGACCCCAATTGGAAGATAACAAGAAGGCCCATTCCTCTAACAAACAATCCCAAGGTGAACGAGGTATAGTAAAGTATATCCTAGTACTGCATTTTTCATTTTGAACATGAACAAAAAATTTCTATCAATCTTATAGTAGTATTATATATGTATAGATTTTTTAAATTTTTGAAAAATACTTCTGCAAGTAATGTATCAAAAAGAAAATAAAAAATAAAAAATCAATTTATAATGGACTATCAAAGCTTAAAAAATCCAATTTTTTGAACTTGTGTTTAAGAAGAGAATATCAACTTGGACTGGATATTTTGATAGGAATCTAAAGAATTTCCTAAACTAGCAATGCCTTCCATTGACCAAAAAGTAGATTACCATAGTATGCAATTTAATTATAACTGTATGCCCCATACAAGTGCAAGTACATACTTATTTGGCTAATACTTTCATCCATTTGAATCTCAAACTATAAAATGGATTCCAAAAGAAGAAGCCAATTCTACAATGAATATGGTACCTATTATTAATGATGAATGTGAGGATGAACTAACTAGGACCTAATGAACACTTGAACCATTTCCTCTATATAGCAACAAAATAAAACCTCATGAGTTGAGTTCAATGACAAATAAAAAACACTACTAGAAGAAGAATTTGAATGTGAAGCTCAAAAAGATGATAAATAATAGGATGAGAATGTGACACCATGTAATTCATACTTCCAATTTCTTCCATTAGATAATTAAAAAAAAAAAAATTACTGATTCACCAAGCTTTTCCTCTTGCAAATCATGTATTCATTTTAGCATATTGGATTAAAAACTTTAAATGATGAATAATGAAACATATTAATTTCTATAGATGACTATAAATTGGATGTAGATTTAAAATTAGACAAAAGAATGACAATAAACACAAATTACTTTTAATAACAAACATAAAATTTTATTGGATGTACATATAAAATTAGATGAAACACAAATAAGAGTGGTACGAATATTGGGCTGCCAAGAAGCTATTCTGCATGTTGCTTACCTCAAGTGGTCTCCCCCTCATTTCTAGAAAAGGTCCAAAAAAAGTTGGCAGGTTGGACATTAACTATTGGAATCATTTAATTGAAAGGGTCCAAAAAAAATTGGCGGGTTGGAAAGGTAAACTTCTAAGCCTTGCAGGGAAGATACAACTACTGAAAGCTTCTCTCCAGAATATCCCGGTCTATTATTTGTCCCTCTTTAAAATTTTGGCTTTCATTGCGAAAAAATTGAAAAAATCCAAAGAAGATTCATGTGGTTTGGAATGGACGAGAAAAACATAATGGCTTTGGTTGGTTGGGAGAAAGTGTGTACCCCTAAGAATGTTAGAGGATTGGAAATAAGGAGAATAAAGCTCTTCAATAAAGCCCTCACTGGCAATATGGGATGGTGTCTCCTAGAAGGGAATAAGGACTAGGTAAAGATATTTTAGGCTAAATACCTTAAGAACATAGACCCTGGCTATTTCCTTACCTCCTCTGACCCACCTTATGGTTCTGTTTTCTAGAATCACCTAATGAAAACCAAAAGTGTGCTGAAATTGGGTGTGAGAAAGCATATTGGAAATGGGAAGGACACAGAATTTTGGAAGGACCCTTGGGTTGTTGAACTCCCTCTCTCTTTTGTAGATGGCTTTAATCCCCTGAAACAGTCTGACCAGAATTTGTGGAAAAAAGTGTTTGATTACATTAATTGGGAGACTAGTGACCCAAAATGGAAGGAATTCAATAGATTGCTCGGGAGTTCCAACCTGAGAGGTCAAAGATAGCTTAATTGGGAGCTTGCAGTGCAAAGGTTACAGAGCCTCATTGGGGAGGCAACTTGGTTCTCTAAAGACAAGAATGATGAATGATTGTGGATCAAGAATTCCTCTGGTTGTTTCTTAGTAAAAAATGCTTATAAAGAACTAGAAAAACCTCTTATAGATTGCAAAGATATCCATTGGGACAAGGTTTGGATAAAAAATATTACTCCAAAAATAAACTGTTTATGGTGGGTTGCCACTCATGGAAAAATCATAAATATTGATAACCTTGTTAGGAGGGGATTTCAAATTGTTAACAAATGTATCCTTTGTAAGCAGGAAGAGGAGTTAGTTATGCACCTTTTCTTTCATTGTATATACTCTAGAGAAGTGTGGTCCTTCTTCCTCCCTTTGATGCTCATGGATTGGGTGTTTCCCCCTACTATGAAGTCATTTGTTGAAAGTTGGTCAAATTTCTCGTACTCCCATAAGATTATAGTGGACCTATGGAATCAAGCCCCCCCTTTCATAACATGAGGAATCTAGAAGGAAAGGAACAATAGGATTTTTAGGGAAGCTGAGAGAAACAACTTTGAGCTATGTATGTCTATAAAGACCCAGATATAGGAAAATGTGGAAGCGAGAAGGTACAACTTCTCAAAAGTTTGGCCAACTTATAAAGAATTGGGAATCAAATGTGGGGTTTAAAGAAATACCTTATCAACCTCAATTGGTCCACTCTTTCTGCTAGGAAGTCTACAGTGTGGTCTTCGCCTGAAAGGGATTGGATTAAATGCAACTTTGACAGGTGCTCAAAAGGTAATCCTAGAATTGAAAGAATTGACGGGTTGCTAAGAAATCACCTTGGAGATTGTATAGTGGGATATGGAAAAAACTTGGGTATATGTTCCAACAACAAAGCCAAGGCTACGGTAGTGTGGGGAGGAATAAAGGCGCTCAAATATTTGGATTTTCAGAAAGTAATATTGGATGGAGACTCCAAATTAATAGTTGATATTTTGAGAGGTGGTGTTGTGGTTCCTTGGGAACTAAAAGATATTATTGACAACTACAAAGTCCTAATGAGATTCTTTACTCATTTCCATATACAATATGTGTTCAGGGAATGCAATCTTTTTGCTGACTATGCGGCCAACGAAGCACTCACCTGTGTAACACATGGACTAGATGGAAGTACAACCAATTTCCTTTGGTAATGAAAGACAAATTTCTTAACGATAAATATGCTAATGATTATATCTTTTAATTTTGGCATAAGGGATCGACATAGGGGGACTATGCAATCTCATGATATAAAAGGACTATTATTTTAATGATGGTATTAATGATACGACAAGGACTAAGAAGATTGCCCCTTGTGAGAATTTTAATTTTTATACCATAATTTGTAAGGTTTCTCAGAATCATATGGCTTATTTCAAATCTAAGGTTGGCATCAATTTGCAATGCCCCGGCATGCTTAATGTCAAATCTCACCTCCTCACCCAAGATCAACTTGCTATGAAAACTCTGGACTCATTAATTATTTGTAAAGATAATAATTATATAATTTCTACCTAGGCAAATGTGTTAAAGATCACGTCTTTGAGAAAGTTCTCAAATCTCATTCCTAAAAGAGATCTTCATCAAAACATAATTTGTTGTGTGCTCAGCAAGATAACTTGGTTGCCAGGGTGTTGTGGTGGGATGAGGGAGGGTTTGAGGAAGAATAATGCAAAAATTTTGCAGTCTTCTAAAATGGGAGGGCCTAGAAAAAGAATTGAACCTCAAAACTACTTGGCCCTCAAGCAAAATGCTGATCTATGGAGGTTGTTCAGTAGAGCGAGAATGGTTCCTTCTTTTGAGGTGATGAAAGGGTACAATGAGAGCCTTACAGCTAAATTTATGAACTCTTGGATGAAGGGGCAAGTAGCCATTGGTGCGGTCAAATTCAAAGTCACTACACAATTCATTGCAAAGGCGGCAGGGTTGCAAAACTAGAGCAGGAAGGTTGCAAAGAAGAGTGGAGCTGATTACCAGGTGTTTGTGGAATACTTCCTCCATGACAGCAAGAAAATCACATGGTTTCAAAATGGGTATGCTAGACTTGAACTCCCACCACCTTTTTCTCTTGTTAGCATGTTTTTATGAGATATTTTACTCCAGAGGGAAGATATATGACCATCCATGCTTATCACTACCCCCCGCTTAACCACATTCATCATGGTGAATGCATAAACCTTCCATTTTACTTGATTTCCTCACTGTACAACAAAATATAGAAAATGGCATGAACCCCCCTCTGTACCAAGGCCTCATGCTTGTTTTATATAATCATGCCCTAGCTAATAATCCCCACGACAATCCCCTGCCTTCTATATTGGACAATCTGAATCAAAATGTTGGGGAGGATGATGAACCCCGGGTTGTGGTTAATTTCATTCTCGTTCCTAACCCTAGGCCCCTATCCCAAATTGTTGGCCACAAGGCGATATCCCCTGTTAATGCTTCTTCCTCTACTACTAAAAGCTCCACTCCTTCCACCCTGGTGGGTAAGTCAGCCCCTGCTAAAAATTCCCTTGAGCTTGAATTGGTTAAGGAAAGCTCAGAGAAATAGAAATACTCATCGCTTCTCCTAGAACCTCTGAGAGCCAAGAATCCAAAAAAAAACTTGAAAAAATATAGTGAGGTCATAACAACCAATGAAGACAAAGAGGGGAGTCAAAAGGATTTTGTGGAGGAAGGGTAGCTAGGTCAATCTAGTGAAGGTTGAAGATCTGCCCGCCTTGCAAAGGTTGCCTCATAGGATAAAAAAGGAAAAAAGAAGTCCATTGTCCATGATGAAGAAGCTTTGGAGGTTGAAGTGTTTGAGCCTCAAATGGATGATGACAATGAGGATATGAAATTTGATGAGACTGTGTATGACATGGGAGAAGAAGGAATGGAGGAGGATAATCAAGACAAGGAGGAGGAAAATACTGGTAGAGAGGAGGAGGGGTATCAGGTTGATATGTCTAAAGATTAGGAAGAAACTGGTAGAGAGGAGGAGGAGCATAGGATTGACATGTCAAATGCCACTGTGACTGAGAACATTGCTATTGCTACTAACAATCTTGAGAATTCTAACACTAATTTTCTTAAAAGAAGGATTACCTACATGTAGGTCCAGATGGATGATATAGAGAAATCCATAATCACTTTGATGAGAGTTACCAATGGTCTCATGTGTAGGGCTATGGTGGGTGTTGTTTTGGGCCAAATGAAGATAAGGAAAATGCTAAAGAAGATGGGTAAGAGTGAAGATATACAAGACCAAACTAAAGAAGAGGGACCTAACTGGAGGGAGTTTTTCTCCCAAATTGGTGACCATTGGGACTTGATAGCCAATGCCAAATAATGGCATGGCTTATTTTATTTGTCTATGGCTGCTACACTTTTTGAATTACTGCTTTTTAATCTCGTATTGTTATTATGTAATAACTTTGTTATGGTTAAGCTTATGTTGGACTTGGATTAACCTTATTAATGGTATGCATATCATTAGTAGGATTAGTAGGGGTATTATGTTTCTGATTAAGTTTATCATGGTTCTATGGTTACAATTTTTGGACTCTCGGCTTGCACACCATTTGGTTGTTGGTTATAGTTTGTAGTTGTTTTTGAGTGCTAGCAGTTGTTGTTCTTCCCTTCCTGCTTTCTTTTTTGTTGTTTTGGCTTGTAACCTTGGGATCAGGGCCCTTCCCTGCTTAATTAATCAAAAACACAAACATAAAATTTTATTCAACTTCTCAAAATGGAACAAAGGTCTTATCTTTTGCCGAACATAAATCAGACTTATACATTTTTCTTTGACCTATAAAATCAACATAATGAAGTTGTATTTTATAGAGATTGCAGCCTCTAAAAGCAAACAACGATTCAAAGCAACAAACAATAGTATAAAATAAACATTAATTTATTTCACTTACATGCATTTAGCATGCCGTAAGTATTACATGGAAAGTTCTAAAACAAACTATATCTAACACTATCTACAAAATTAAAAACTATGCATAGCATATCTTATGCTATCTTTCTATCTTCAATGGTACACTTGGCATCATTATTCAATAGTGGAAAAAAATAAGGAATACCTCAAAAAAGTGTATATGACATTAAATGCTTGCATTTCTAACTACACTATTGCATTTATTAATCAATTATAACTGTCCAACTTTGAGCATTGGTAAACAAAAAAATGACTACCAGTTATGATCTTAATTACCTCAATGATCTTTGCACATGAATTTGTTTAAACTGTAATAATTTTTATTAAATTAAACTATGCAAATTTTTATAAGGGCTACAATATATAGTTCAATTCCATTAAATTAAAGATACTTAATTTTTTCAATATTTTTAATTAAAAAATTTGCATTTGACAACTTAATATTATTATAAAAACTGAAAACTATATTTTATCAAATAAAAAATAATGAAATATGATTGGTTGTTGCTGAAAAAGTTAATCAAATGTTAAAGAAAACTCTCCACTATATTTCTATTGGCATTGGTTTTTTCCTTTTTGAAATAAATAAATAGCAATTTCTAATAAAAAGATAATTATACAAATTAAAATATATGATTTTTTTTTGTTTTATATTTTTATGAAAATGGTATTATAAAGAACAAGGCTGCATTGTTGCAAAATTCTTGCCAAATGCTAGTAGAGCAGTTTTGTTCATTGAAGTGAATAAAACTGAAAAATATTATTTCATGAAAGAAATTCAATATATCTCATAATGGATAGTTATTATTTGCCTTGCATATGCACTTGCATGCAAATTCATAAACAACATAAACATAAGTAAGAATATTCTCCCACAATGTCTGGCATCTGAATACATAAGGTTTGCTTATAAGCAACATTTTTAGTTTTTTTTGTATTAATAATAATATACTTGCTCAACATATATTGTTTAGATCCAGCCTTTGAATACTGGATTAACAGCTATAAACTGTCATCTGCAGCTATAATCTACCTAGACATTAACAACAATTACATGAATGTAGATTATAAGCAAGACAGGCCTATGCTGATTTAGAAGAGCTACCCATTGTAACTACATAGAGTTTTACAAAAAGAAATCCTTGAATGGCACTGACTAATGACTTCCATCTCATTACTTGAGAGGATTTCTTTAGTCTCTTGATTTCCATTGTTATGTAGTCTTGGAGCCCTCTTTGCTGAATCCTCTTTTTTAGCCACGGTTTGATCTTGGAGTTCCATTTGAAATGCTTCTAGAGCGTGCATGAAGATATCCAGGATTTGTTGACCTTGCTGCCACTTGTATCCAAACCTTCCTTCATGTTGGTTAAGCAGTACAACCTCATCTTTTAGCAGTTTCAGAAATTTATTCTTAGTTACCTCCATAGTAGCCACCACCTGCATAGCAACATTAAATAGTGTGAACCTTTTCATAGACTTAGTAAGTACCCTCTGACACCCACTAAATTTGTCCTCATTCCTAGCTTTCTAGATACACCATATAATTTCAGATGAAAGAGAAAACCAGAATACATGTAGATCCTTGCTAAGTTTTTTTCCATGATTTAATAAGACTTTTTTCCAATCAACTTTCCCATCAGAGTTCCAAATGTCCTGCTGATTGCAAAAACACTTCCATATTTCATTAGCAAAAAAACAGTAAAAAAAAGATATGGTTAATTGTCTTTGTAACCCTGCACAGATTACAAATATCAATATCAACATGATTCATTCTGTATGGAAGTCTTTGCAACATTAACAACCATCTAAAACAAGTTTTCTTTGCATCTTTGCCAAGTTGCCAAATTGAAGTAAACACTTCTTGCTAGGTCTTATAGTCAAGATTTATTTTCCACACTTTATTGAGGTGTTCAACGGGAGGGTTAGAGATGATCAAGTTTTTATAAATGGATTTAGTTTTGAATTCACAGAGAGGAGTAGAGTCATGCCACACATAATCAGCAGGGGAGGGATTCCCATCTTTAGTAAATAACCTCCAATTGATGCCCTTGCAAGCTTCTTTAAGAATAGAGAAGGTTCTCACATTAGAAAGGGGAAGGTTAAATTTCACCTTCAATTGATCTCAATCAACTAAAGTACCATCCCTTATAATGCAGTTAAAGGTAAGAATCCCAGCTTGGTGCCACTTTTTTGAACATTTTTAGTTTAAAAAATAGAGAAGCAAATATTTTTGATGCATAATATCATGTACCAAATCATCTACCCCTGGACAATGTTCTTGACAATCAAACATACTCAAGCACATGCTCTAAATCATGTTCCAAAGCGAAAAGCTGCCAAAGAATAATACCTTCAAGCTTGTACTTCATAATTCTCCTTGGAAAATATTTCCCCAATATTGTTAAACATACATCATGTGCTATGAAGATCTTGAGCAACTCATAAAGTAGACAAAAATATTAAGCTATCCATTAGGATTCTATTTCAGCTGTGATCTACCCCACCTGATGTAAGGAAGCAAAGGTGTGCAGAATTTCTTCCTACGCTAATCTTGAGAGGACGATTATGCAAATTCAACTAACTATTATAGAGATTTCAATGGACAAAAAAAACATGCATAAATGAAATATCACAATAAACACATAACACAGTAATTACCGTGGGCAAACCCTTTCGGGAGAAAAACCCCACCCTCCAAAACCCGCACAATGTATTATCAAATCAAGAAGATTACAATACACTTGCAATGCAAGTTCTTACAGGAGCGCATCACCACAACTCGAACTCAGACTCGGAGAGACTCCTTCTAGCACCCAGTCTTGCAAACTAAACTCGATGATTCAAACACCTCCCCAAGCCCTCCTTTTATAGTGATTTACAACCTGGAAACCATTTGTGGTTTTACAAAACCATGGGAAAAACAACCATGCCACATGTTACCCACTTGTCATTTGTAACTCCAAGATGGAAAAACAACCAAGTTAAAATAGCATTTTCGTCCATAATTTTGTCCTCTAGTTTAGACCCCCATAAAAGTTATACAATGAGTTGTTTATACTCTAAAAATAGCCCTCCTATATTCTACTAGGGACAAGGCACATTTTTTAACAACTCATACACCTTTTTCCAACACATAAACATGTGGAGAATTACCACAAACAAATTCTAGAATTTTTTGGAAAAAGCTTGCAAGGTTGAGACACAATTCTCAACATTCTCCCACTTGTCGAACACCTTGCAAGAGTCAGGGGATCCAAAGTGTCATGGACTTAATTGCTAGGGGCCGAGAGCCCCATAGACTCTGAACACCATCTGAATTTCTCTGTGCTCACGGGCTTAGTTAATGCATCAGCAACATTCACCAAAGTCTCCACCTTCTCCAGCTTCACCTTGCCGTCCTCGACCATATCTCTCACAAAATGATATTGTACATCAATGTGCTTGGTCCTAGCATGAAATGTCGGGTTCTTCGCTAGGCAGATTGCACTCTGACTGTCACTATAAATTGTCACTGCACCCTGTTTGAACTCTATATCTGAACACAATCTCTTTAGCCAGATGGCTTCCTTGCAGGCATGAGTAGCTGCCATATACTCTGCCTCTGTAGTGGACAAAGTGACCACAGCTTGTCACTTGCTCATCCAACTGATTGCACCACCAAATAATGTAAACACATATGCACTGGTGGATCTTCTTCTATCAACATCACGGCCCAGTCTGAATCCACGTAGCCTTGAATATCCAAGGAATGCTCGTTTCCTGTTCCATGGAAACATATAGAGTACTCTGAGGTACCCCGCAAGTATCTGAAAACTCTTTTTACTGCATCCCAATGTGCTCTTCCTAGATTAGACATGTAACGGGAAAGTACTCCCACTGCTTGGGCAATGTCTGGTCTTGTACAGACCATAGCATACATCAAACTTCCAACAACACTCTGATATGGTACTCGACTCATCTCTTCCATCTCCAATGGGGATGTAGGACACTGTGAGCTAGAAAGCTTTGTTCCCATAGTAACAGGAACACTCAATGGTCTAGAATCCTGCATATTGAATCTTCTCAGAATAGTACCAACATACTTACTCTAGCCTAGCCAAAGCTTTCTATTTTTCCTATCTCTTATAATCTCCATTCCCAGAATATGCCTTGCTGTACCAAGATCTTTCATTTCAAACTTTGCTGAGAGCTGAGATTTTAATTCTGCAATCAAACCTTTTCCTTTGCCAATAAATAACATGTCATCAACATATAGGGCAATAACCAGGAAATAATCACCATCAGACTTGTAATATATACAGTGATCAGATTTAGATCACACAAATCCCAAACTCAAAACATGTGTATCAAACTTCTGGTACCACATCCTAAGACTTTGTTTTAAACCATACAAGGATTTCTTCAACTTACAAACCAAATGACTTTTACCTTTCACCACAAAGTGATCTGGCTGTGTCATATAAATTTCTTCCTCCAAATCTCCATGAAGGAAAGCTATTTTCACAATCATTTGCTGAACCTCTAGATCATAAGCAGCTGCAATAGAAAGTAAAAATTGAATGGATGTCATTTTTGCTACAGGAGAAAAAATTTCACCATAATCAACTCCTACAACCTGGGAGTAACCTTTTGCAACCAAACGTGCTTTATACTTCTCAATGCTTCCATTTGAACCCATCTTCCTTTTGAACACCCATTTACAACCAATAGGCTTCCGTCCTTCAAGCAATGGTACAAGGTCCCATGTGTCATTCTTCTTAAGAGCTGCCATCTCTTCTTCCATGGCTATTTTCCAGAACTCTGAATCATTCATACTAAGAGCCTCTTCTACAGATCTTGGTTCATCAATATTAGCATTCAAAGCAAATATACACCTCTAATCATCAGGAGAATATCCATACCTTTCTGGTGCTTTCCTCTGTCTACTAGACCTTTGAACAAGATCTGGTTCAGATTCAGGTTCTCCCTCTTCCTCTGATGATTCAGAACTCGTAGAGCTCTCCTCAACATCTTGTCTTTCTAAGGGCCTCGATTCAACTTTCTCAGGTGTAGCAGGCAGTTGAATCACATCTTTCTTTTCTTCCATCTGTTCTGGCTGCACTATAACAGAAGAAGGCTTAGTTTCTCTAAAAATAACACTTCTGGAATAAAATACCTTTTGTGCAACAGGATCCCAAAGCTTGTATCCTTTCACACCATAACTATATCCAATGAAGATACATTTGACAGCTTTGTTGTCCAATTTTGTCTACTTCTCCTTTGGCACATGAGCATATGCCTCACAACCAAACACTCTCAGATGTCTAAGTGAAGGCTTGTGGCCTGACCATGCTTCCATTGGCGTCTTATCAACAAGAGCTGATGTAGGAGACCTATTTATTAGGTAGCAGGTAGTGGCAACAGCTTTAGCCCAGAAATTTTGTTCCAGTCCAGCTCCACTCAGCATACTCCTAGCCTTCTCCATCAAGGTCTTGTTCATTCTTTCTACAACTCCATTTTGCTGTGGAGAATATAGAGTCTTCTTCTCTCTTTTAATACCACAATCTTTACAAAATGTGTCAAAATCATTAGAGCAATATTCACCACCATTATCAGTTCTCAAACACTTTATCTTCTTTCCAGTTTGCAACTCAACCATTACTTTAAACTCTTTGAAACGACTAAAAAATTCAGCTATACTCCTAAGAAAATAAACCCATGTTCTTCTACTAAAATCATCAATGAAAGAAACATAATAAACTGATCTACCAATAGAAGAAACATCAACTGGACCAAATAAATATGAATGGATAAGATCCAAAATACATGAAGACTTATGAGAACTCGAGTAAAACTGAATACGATTTTGTTTACCATAGATACAATGCTCACAAAAATTGAACTCAAGATTGCAGTCATTCAACCCATCAACAAGGTTTTTATTTTTCAAGGTCCGTAGACCCTTCTCACCTATGTGGCCGAGTCTTTGGTGCCATAACATGGTATTCTCTGCAGGTAACTTTGATTCGGTAGATAGAGCACCCTTGGGTACCCAAAAACCACGACCATCTGTTGAAAGAGAAACCCTCTCCTTCTCCAATAAAGTAGTCATTTTCACAATCTTATCAGAAGTACTATTGCACTCAACTATGCATGCATCAAGTTGGTACAATGTATCCAATCCACTTCCTCTTGCTATTACCATAGCACCTCTCACCATTTTCACACCTGCTTCAAAAAACTATACAATCACACCCGCATCTATTAGTTTGCTAACAGATAACAAATTTCTTGCTAGTCCTGGGATATGCAAGACACCATCAAATCTTCTAATTCTACCATCAGAAAATTTCACACGAATAGTTCCACGACCAACAATATCAAGAACAAAATTATCACCCAAATACACCTTACCACCATCAAAATTTTCATACTTACTAAACCAGTTTCTATTAGGAGTCATGTGGAAAGATGCACCTGAGTCTATCAACCATGCATTGTCACCTGCATGAGTGGCCAAGGCTGCAATGAAAGCATCTCCATCTTCCTTCTCAGACTCAGAATCAGAATCTTGCTTCTTCTTCTTCTCCTCTTTGCAGTCCTTTCGGAAGTGTCCAGGTTTGCCACAATTCCAGCATATTGCCTTGGACTTACCAGGAGATTTTGATTGAGCCCCTTATTCTTGGACTTAGAATGGCCATGCTGCTTTTCATTCTTGCCTCTTTCTTTTGGTCTTCCTCGAACACTCAAAGCCTCTTTGGTATTCAGAGAGACCTTCCTTCTCATCTCCTCAGAAAGTAGAGAACCAACAACGTCCTCCATCTTCAAGACAACTGAAGTGCTCCCTATGGCCATGACAAGGCTGTCCCATGAGTTTGGCAACGAACACAACAAAGTTTGGAACCTTTCTTCTTCATCCATCTTAACCCCAACTGAGGTCAACTGAGTCACCAACATATTGAACATTTCAAGATGCTCAGAAATTCATCCACCTTCTTCCATTCTCAAGGAATACAACTTCTTCCTCAAGAAAATATTGTTCACAAGTGATTTCGCTTGATAGATCTCACTTAGCTTCTTCCAAAGCTTCTTTGCAGTCGATTCTTCATGGACATTAATCAGAATTGAATCTGCAAGACACAATCTGATGAGACCTAAGTTAGCTTTTCTATCAGTCACATCATATTGTGCAACTAAAGTCAGATCTGCAGGTCTTATCTTGTTCTCATCAATCGCATCCCATAGATCTCGATCAATCAATAGATCTTCCATCTTCAGCTTCCACATTTCAAAATTTGTGCCAAAAAAATTTTCTACATCAATCCTCCCCGATATGCTTGCCATCTTTGCAATCCTGCAATACAGAAATGAAAACCTTTGCACAAGCTCCCACTCAAACCTTGATTAGCTCAAAAAACCCTGTACCCAACAAATAGAACCAAAACTGGCCAGGCTCTGATACCACTTGTAAGGAAGCAAAGGTGTGTGGAATCGCTTCCTACGCTAATCTTGAGAGGACGATTATGCAAATTCAACTAACTATTACAGAGATTTTAATGGACAAAAAAAATGCATAAATGAAATATCACAATAAACACATAACACAGTAATTACCATGGGGAAACCCTTCCGGGAGAAAAACTCCACCCTCCAAAACCCGCACAATGTATTATCAAATCAAGAAGATTACAATACACTTGCAATGCAAGTTCTTATAGGAGCGCATCACCACAACTCGAACTCGGACTCAGAGAGACTCCTTCTAGCACCCAATCTTGCAAACTGAACTCGATGATTCAAACACCTCCCCAAGCCCTCCTTTTATAGTGATTTACAACCTGGAAACCATTTGTGGTTTTACAAAACCATGGGCCAAAACCATGGGCAAAACAACCATGCCACATGTTACCCACTTGTCATTTGTAACTCCAAGATGGAAAAACAACCAAGTTAAAATAACATTTTCGTCCATAATTTTGTCCTCTAGTTTAGACCCCCATAAAAGTTATACAATGAGTTGTTTATACTCTAAAAATAGCCCTCCTATATTCTACTAGGGACAATGCACATTTTTAAACAACTCATACACCTTTTTCCAACACATAAACATGTGGAGAATTACCACAAACAAATTCTAGAATTTTTTGGAAAAAGCTTGCAAGGTTGAGACACAATTCTCAACACCTGAATGTCCCAGAGCAAAATCAATGAGAACAGGCTCATGTCTTGAGCAACTTTGGTTGAATATATACTCTTCAAGCTCAACATCCGAGAATGTCTATGTGTTGTACAACTTTTTAAACAATCTTTTTTGTAAAATTCCTTTGAAGTGGAAGCTTATTTATAAATTAGTTTCAATGAGAGGACACTCAAATAGGGGAGTCAATTTATAAGTTAGAGAGTATTGACAACAAATATTTCAATGAATAGTAGACAAAAATAACATGCCGAGGACAAATAGTTGAATACTTTTTATTAACTACCAAATTATTTTGTGACATTACAAAGGTGATAAGGGCACTCACAATCTCATTGCTGTCAACAGATCAAACCGGACTCCAATCAAGTTTTGCCAATGGCACAATACCATCCCATGGATCATTGAAGTCCATTTAAAAGATTTCAGTTGTCCGTTGCATAAGGGCATCCAAAAATACAATAATATTTATGTCAAGCCAGAAAGAAAGTGTTTCTTATCTAAACACTCCCATAATCATTGCACCTCCATGACTGATAAATTGTCTGTGCTCATGGCCTAAGTTTTTTTAGCCAATGATATTTGAGGAAAATGATTTTGAAAATTATAAAGGTTAAAAATTGCACATTTTACTTTAAAAGAATTAAAATATAATGAATGAAAATAAAATTATCAATTTTTAATTGATTGAAATAAACTGTTTTAAGAACTAGTTACAAACTCACCTTAGCTAGAATTTACTCTAAAAAGCTAAAATTTACCCTCAAAAATTTTGTCTGTCTAAGGGAGAGGGGCCTACTTCTATACCCACCATTGGACCCCTACCCACTATGGGCCCCTTTCCCTTAATATTCAACATTCAACAGTGTTTTGACTGGTTGGTGATCTTATCTTTTTGGCTTTGGGAAAAATTGTTTGCAAGTCAAAATGCCTAATTTTTAGGCAATCAAATTATCTAAAGTGATAGTTAGGATTAGACAATTTAGAAATAAATATTAATAAAGTAGATTTTGATTTTAAATATTTAGTTGATAAATACCAATCAATTTATTAGAAATTTTTAAGGTAGTTTCAAATATGAAATATTATGTTTTACAAATAATATTAGACATCATTTTTTTAATTAGTCAATAGGATTCTTGTATCTTGTCAACATCAAAAAATGTTAGATGTTGTGAAGTTGTCTACAATAGTTAAATATGTTTTTATTGATAGATTTGATTGGCTCATGCCTCTCTATCACAATTCAAATGAATTGATTTGTCTATATAAAAAACTTATTTTAGAAAATAGTTTATATATAATATATATAGACATTTATTTAAAAAATGTGGAGAGATTTTAGTTTTGAGCTTTTCATTTATCCTAAAAATGTTAAAAGATATAATCTTCAATTATTTTATTTTTATTAAAGAATCATTTTATTTTACTTTCAAATTATTTAAAAAATTATTTTATTTTATTTATATTGTTTATTTATTTGGACAATTTTAATGAATGTCATGTTTTAGTTATAGTGGCTGCTAAAACTTAATTTAAAAACGTTTAGCAATACATCAACAAAAAATTATAGATTCATACTTTACTAATTTTAATTATGTATGAATATAATTGAATGAACATATTGATTGACATAATACCATATATCAATGAAAAGTTGAATGCTTTTTACAAATTCCATTCTAATAAAACAATATTAAAATTTACATTCAACATAATTTATTAATTGATTTGATAATCAAATAATCCAACATTGTGATATATATTGATCAAATGCTCTATCTCATTTCATAGAAATCAGTGGCTCACGAGGAATAGATGAGGACATCCTCTATCTGATTTCAAAGTCTTCATATGGCACAACTCCCAATCCTTTATCTAGAAGGACACCTTGGATGAAAGGCATAGAGCTAATCCACGTTTCACAAAATTGTGATATATATTTGACGATAAAATGTACATCCATATTCAAAAATCAAATAATTAATTTTAAAAAACAAATTCTATTATTACAATATTTTAAAATTTTCTTTCATATTCCATCTTTAAGTATAAAACAAATTCTATTATTACATTATTTTAAAATTTCCATTGCATTCTATCTTACATTATATTATAATTAACTAAGGTGTCAGGTGTGGGGTGTTTGTTGAATGGTCAGTCATCAACTAATTCAATTTGACTCGTAGTTAAGTGACAAAAGTTAAAACCAGTCAAATCAAATAAAAAAGACCTAGCTTTTAGGCTGCTAGAAGCATTACAAGAAAAACAATGGAGGAAGAGTCTGTTATAAGTCCTCTGTTACCTGCTAGTGCTCAAGGAAGAGCAACAGCCTACTTCATAAGTGCAGATCTGCCAGGGAGATTCTGGGTTGAGTCAAAAGCGCTATGGAAAGTTGCAGGCGCTGCAATCTTCAGTAGGTTTGCAATATATGGCTTCAACGTCATTACTCAGGCATTTGTAGGACATATTGGCGATTTGGAACTTGCTGCTTTTTCCATGGTCATCAATGTTATTGTGGGTTTCACTTCAGGCATCATTGTGAGTATTCAAATCCTTCTTGATTGTTCTTTGTTTTTTAAGTTTTGTTGGGTAAATGGACTATCACTGTGATTTCCATGTCATTAAAGAATAGAAGAATTTTAACTTTCACAATGTCAAAAATAAATCATAGTACAAAAGATTCATTTTCTTAATTTTAAAAAATGCTGAATGATTGCTTAAAAATTTGATGATGAACTCCCTAATATACTTATTAATCATATAAAAACCCTCATTTCAATATATTAGTTATAATGCAGGGACTGTTTACTATTGAACTTGAAGAGTTGTCAGTGTAATTATAACTTTTAACATTATATAAATTCAGCTGTCTCAACTGACTAATTTAGGTTGCAGCATCTGTTTTCTTTGTTTTAAGTAATTTTAAGCTAAAAATCTTATGATTTGTCAATGTTCAGGAAGAGATTCAGTAGTTGAGCATGTTTCAATAATTATGATTAATGAGATTCTAGTCATAGACAGAATGTTAAAAATTCTAAAAAATTAGAACATTTCTATTAGATTTTGATGTTTCCTTTTCTAATTTAAAGGTTATTCAGTGAGAAATAGATTTGTTGAAGCATCCAAAAAGACCTCAAAAAAGGTAGAACAGTAATTGTGCATCGAATCATGTTTTTTATTAGTACACTCATTTGACATCACATCAATTTGAATACTCATTATCACCATTAATGATTGTAAAGTCACAACTAATAATACTATACTAATAATTAATTAAACATTAAACCAACAAATACTATTACAATTATTAAAGTAAATTCAATTATTGAATCTATTTCCAACATTAACGAAGTCCCAAAACTTTACTGCTGGACCCAGCCCACAATCTCACATCCATCTAATTCTAAATAAAGTAATAAAAATACAAAAGGATTCAAACGAAACAATAGTCAAATGTCGGCGCAGGCATCCAAAATTCGACCTTTTCCAGAAAAGTTGTTTTTGGGGCTGTACATCTTTTAACAGATATGACATTTGGTTTTACTTTAAAAAATGCAAGTGAATTCAAATGGACTGTTGGGTAACCGACCATATAGTAGAGAAACGAGATTCCAACTCTTTTTCTTGGTTGGTTCTGTAAAGACAAATTCAACTATGTTTGTGGAGATTTATCTATATTTGCTTGTACTGAGTAAAGGCTCTCAACCACTCAAAAAAAGGAAGGGAAGGTTTCAACATGGACAGTATTAATAAGTAATATTATATGAAGATTGCAGGAATTCTGGGTAAAGTGATTTAAGTATTGAGATGACTTTATTTAGTGGAGGGAGAAACAAAACTTTTAATGACCAGAATAACTAAGATTGTAGTGGTTGGTTAGGAGAAGCAACAGGGAAGAGTAGTTCAATCTAATGCTTTAATGCTTTTAAAGTGGTGTAAAATGAGAGAGATGATAAGTGTATGTTAAAAATTGTAGAGGAGAGAATAAATTTGAAATTGTCTTTTATCTTTTTTGTATCAATTTTATATGATGTAGATTTTGACAATCGATATTGGATATTATTTGTCGAGGATTTCTCGGAAAATTCACAGCCAGCAATTCACAGCCAACAATTAACCGCCACAAAAAATTAATCGTATTAACATTTTTTAATATATATTTTGAAAACTTTGATTTTTTTAATATATGCTAATGCGGTTAATTTTCTGCAGTGGTGAATTGCTGGCGGTGAATTTTACCATCAAGTGGTATAGGCTCATTTTGCAAAATACTATGCCTGCCTCATTAAGTCCGAGGCAAATTTTGCTTCTGCTAAAATAGTTTTATCAATGCCAGTACTATAATTCTGGCCTCCATGTATCATTCCAGTATTTTAATATTAATATATACATATAGGCACTAGCCTTTTATCTAAAAAAAAGAAAAATCATAAGTTTTCAACATTTATTCTCAAAGTATATTCAATTATTTTATTAAGCATTGGTTTTCAAAATATTCTCATCAATTTTGATTAAATAGTTTGGTTTTCAACAAAAAATCATAGGGGTTGTTCTAGTGGTGTAATTTGTTCATGCTTGATAAAAAATTTCATCTTGATCATTTAGTAAAGTTTTTTTTATTTGGCTTAACATCTTAAAATTAAATTTGAAGTAGAATTAAAATTTAATGCTGCATAATCATTCTCTGTTACATTATTTGATATTGTAATTGGTGATTTAAGATATGTTTCAACATTCAATTCATTTGACATAGATGACACATCATAATAGGTCGAGAGTTCTCTTTCTCAGTTACACAATCTTTATATCCATTGTCTTAATTTTTCACTCTTCTCTTCTAATTTCTTTAGTGTTTTGCACTTTTAATTCTTTCCTAATTATACATCAATTACCATCACCCATAATGTTCATTTTTACAATGATAAAAGAGTCAAATTAACAAATATATCTATTTTTCAAACAAGATGGATAAATTATGAGGAGATTACTAAAATTTCCAATGGAGCATGAGAAACCACACAAGGCAAGAAACTCATAGATTTGTATAGAAATGAATAAAATGTGCATGCAGGGCCAACAATTTTGGAAATATACATCTAAATGGGCATTGGACCTTTTTGTGATTTTAAGGTACCACAATTATACTAGGCCTAAACTCAAATTTCAAGATACCACCCACTAGACCTAGAGTTAGCTTATATTTCCGTGCCTAAGGACTCGATCTAAAAAGAAGACTATAAAATATATATACCTTCTATATACACATTTCATCAAGACTATTACAATGTTGAATTAGCTTTTGTCTTTCTAACCATATAGGTATTTATCTAATTTGAATAAATTAAGGTTTTAATATTTATTTAATTTTATTAATGTCTTTGTATTCTTAAAATAAACATGTGACTATGCTTTTAATGTATTTTTGATCTAATATGATTGCTTCTTGATTTAAATGTATTTAATTCTCAATTGCCATCTTAGGTCACTCTTCTTTTCTTGATGATGGACCACTAAGTGTGATCCAAAATGTCGATTTAAAAAAACTATGGTCGGGTCTAGAAGCAATCTTATCTAATCTACATGAACTATGAAAAAATCATGCCAACTAGTATTTTTGGTACATACAATCAAATTTAAAAAATATTATATGGCGACAAACTACACTTCAATCTATACACCCTAATAAAAGTACTTTTTGATTATTTTTATGATAGTTAACTACTTGATGATCTATTTTTAGGCAAGTTGTCCAAGTCAATAATAAATAAAAAATATTCAATAAATAGATATATAGATGAATAACTACATGATCTTATCTAACTCTCCACCATATTCAATTTTGAAGGATACTAAATGATATTATTATAAGAAAGGACAACAATGCATGAATGTCCATCTATTAAACATAATATACTTACATGCAAAATACCAATTGCTAAAACATTATATTAGGCACATATTGAGTTGTATACCCTTTGTATTATTCTATGTGATCTACCTTTTATAAATCATATTCACATGAGTACTAAGGCATCAAATAAACACTAATATATAATATGACATCAACAATGCATATTATTATATATTTTTGTGTGCACACACATATCTATATGCATGTATATATGTATATTATGGATGTCTATGTATATGTATATGTATATGTGTATGTATGTATGTATGTATGTATGTATGTATATATGTATGTATGTATCTATATAGGTATATATACATATACACATATATGTATATATATTTATATATGCACACACACACATATATATACATATATGTATATATGTATATATACCTATATATATATATATGCATGTATCTATATATACATATATATGTATATGTATTTATAATATATATATGCATGCATATATGTATCTATATGCATATATACATATCTACATATACATATATACATATATCCATATAAATATGCATACATACATACATACATGTGTGTGTGTGATTGTTCCCTAGCACCACTTAGACTATATATAGATCCATATATTGTTAGTCTTTAAAGTAGAATTGCTTCAAAGACAACTACTAATTACATATGCCTTAAGGTATATTATCTTCCCTAAATACATTCTATGCATACTTTATCTTTATCTAAACTTATGTATATGACTAAAATTATGCACAATCTATCTACAATTAGGCGTTATTTATGTCACTAAATGAAATGGTTACAACTAGGAACCAATATCCTCCCAACATAAATATGTTTTCATCCTCATAATTCCAAAATACTAAACAAAAAATTAAAAAAAAATATAAAACATGATTAAAAAGTAAATTAGAAACTCCCAAAAATAAATACAAACTCATTCATCTTGAGCAATTTTAGGTGCAACAACTAACAAATCATTCTAAGAAAAATCATTATGGCAAGTTACATAATATTTTATACATGTATTCACATATTCAATGTTGAAATCAATCTCCTCTAATGAGTCTATGATGTAGGAAAAGGGATGTAGGATCTAAATCACACCTTTCCCAACATTACATTTTAGACCTGAACCAAAATTGATCATATAAGACCACTTGGATACTTTCCTAAAAGAAGAGCTAGAATGATTGATCAAGGTTTTGGTCCTTTTTTTGGGGGATTGAGAGAGTTGATTAGGATTAGGATTTGAATTGATTTGATTATACAAAATAGGCCAACTATGCAATTACAACAAACTAATGTAATTTTAGAAAAGCATAGAATTGAAACACTAGAATTGATAACAAAAAAGCAAAAGGAATATATAGAGGAACATGATGTATAAGTTTGAGTCAAACTTGATTGGTTAGGGTCGAATTCACCCTAGATTGAGAAGTTTAACTTTTTGGAATCTTTGAACCTGTATTAGTAGGTCACAGTTTGTAGGTGTTCTATTGTCAAACTTAGATTCAAAACTTCGTCTATTTATGAACAATTCCTCTTTCCCTAATTTGATGAATGAATATGTTTGATTGCTTGATCTTGGTGTTGAGTTTTCAATCTTCTCCAAATCCACTTTAGATTTGCCACTTGCAAACATGAAAGGAGAGAAAGCATAGTGTTGTATAGGGGCTTACCTATGGTAAACCTTGCTTTGGTGTTTCCACCTCCACAACTACTATGATGATGTCAAATAAAGAGTGCTTACCCTCAATCAGGTAGAGGCAAGTGGATAAAACAAATGATAAATCATAAGTGCTGCAACTTACCACATAGATCTTCTTTCCTTGATGGATTGGAGTCATGGTACCCATCTCATGTAAGGAGAATTGGATGCTTGATTGAAAGTCCTACAAGTGTTATTACTCACATAAAAATGAACATGAAACATAAAACAATCTTACACATGAACTTGATGATGCATTGCTAATGAAAATCTTGGTTGATGAAAAATGTTGCTAATTCTACTCTTGACTTCTCTTTTAGGATGCTAAATTGGAATTCAAATTTCCTAGGCTTCATTCTAGATTGCTTGGATTTTCAAATGGTGAAAATAATTATATTTATATGCATTTCTTGATTTCCCATAAAATTAATTATGAAAGGCCAACAAATGACTTTAGATTTGTAAATATAAAATGCCAACAATAATATATTAAAATTGGGCCAAAATAGGTTGGTCAAGGGTGAATTTTTCTTAGACCAGACTTATTTTGAAATTTAAGTTGTTAAATAAACGATTTATTTTAATTCCCAATTTTATTATGATTTTCTAAAAAATGACAATAAAATGGGAAAATAATTAGCACAATTATCCAAGAACATAAGGGGGAGCCAAACATAGTGTGATATTGTCAGGTTCAATAATTTACGATGCTACAATCTTCTTCCTCTAATCTCATATCTTGCAAACTTTTCGTATATAGATCAACCATGTGTTTATGCCCACCCATGTGAAGTGATATTTGTTGGACTACTGCATAATATTCCACATACTGGATTTGAATTAGTGGATTCATTTTCTTAATTCTATGCAATCTATTAAATCAATTATTTTATGATTTATATTTATATATTTTCACAACACCATTTATAATATTTCTTGGCACCTAATTGCCTACTAGAGTGTGCATATTCTAACATATAATGGCATGAGTTGAGGATTTATCTAGTTTGACCAACTAAAACATGTAATAAAACTTTTTCATGTGAGCGCAAGGGTTTGTGCATAAGGTTCTACCTAGATAGATCTACTTTTATAAGTTGTAGCCTTACCCAATTCTTATGCTTGGTCTATCTTTAGCTTGCTTGTACAAAAAATACTATATCAATTCTTGTATACACTTAGATATATCTTTTTTATAAAATCATTCATTATAATTTCTTAGCAATAATCCATACTAGAGTGTGTAGCTCATTTTGTAATGAAACTAGTTGAGGGTTTATCTATTTTAACAAACACAAATATGCAATAAATCATTTTAATTTGAATGCAAGGGTTTGCAAATAAATTTCTACCATATTCTCTACTCTATAAGTTATATGTGTTGATCCAATTCTTATGCTTCTCAAAATATTTTCTCAAGTACTTATCCTCCTACTTCAAATCCTATTCATCCATACCTTTATGCTCTTTTTTATAATATTTCCTTCTTCTCTTCCTTTATTGGTACTTTCTTTTGTGTTAATTCCTTAAGTTGTGCAAGTTAATCCAAGAGTTAAAAGGTGACCAACCAATTCTTATATAACATTTATTTGTTCCTTAAATAATTTTTAGGTTCATAAGACTTGATGTGATTCTCCCATAATATCTAGCTAGGATGGTAAAATGTGACCATGAATGGTTTCAACCTATCTTCTACACTTTCTATTCACTAAACTAGCGCACAATTTAATTTTTGAAGCACTTCTCTAGGTTGGTGACCAATTTTGTGTCCTTATTCCCCTTCTTAGATATTTGGAACATGAGGTATTATTTAATAATTCTTAGGTATTCTTCATTTGATCTTGTAAATTACATTTAGTACTTCTAATAGCCTTAAAAGACTTTGCCTCCTTTAGCATTTATTGAAACTTCTCTACATTAACAATGAGATGGTAATCATTCATTATGTTTCCACTGTCATCATGTCACACAATTATCACATTAAAATGCTAC
>VDFB02368333.1:130205-212255 GCA_007258455.2 Sequoia sempervirens
TAACCTTTTCATCTTTGTTTTGTATCTCAATTTCTTGAGTACACTTGGCATTTTTTTTTCATATTTTCATATTTAACCTTTATAATAGGAGATAAATTTTGATTTATTGTTTTTTTAATACCTTTTACTTTACATTTTGTGTTTCTATTCCCCATCTTAGGATTTTCTTGCTATTTGATAGGGAACTGATCCATCACCTTATTTTTGTTTTTTTTTATGAAGATACTTCCTTATTTACCTTGGTCATTATTACTTTCTCTATTTGTTAAGTTTCAATTACTCTTAACTTGAGCAATAGCAAAAAAAAATTAGTGCTTTGATTTTCTCATTTGAAGGCCTTCTCAATTGGATATCAGAATTAAATTTTTCAACATTATACACACCATCATGTTCTTCTTCTTTATTGTCAATTTTTTTTTTCTTATGGTAATTATAATTCTGATATATTTTGTCATGAACATTTGATTTAGTATATCCTTCATCAAAGGAATACTCTTCACTTGTTGAAAACATTCCAATTGATAAAATGTTAACATCATGATTTTCATCATAGGGATTTTCACAATCATCACAAGAATTAGGATGATCTTCAAAATATTGTGCAACCATGCACTGTTGAGGAGAATAAGGTAACTGGAAAGCCATGCAACAAAGGTTATATTGTTATCTAAATTAATAGGTTAGTTTCAAACATTATAGTTATATTTTTTAAAATTTTGTTTATATTAATGAAAAATTAAAATTCAATGAATGTTTTAGTATTTTAATAAAAATATTTTAAAGTATTTCATGATATAGTTTGATAGTTAAATCATGATATTATTGTTGTAGTCAACAAGGTTCAAACCCCTATTAGGCCATTGTGATCGCAAGTATTGTGCCCTCACTTATCCATTGTGCTTGTGGGTTTGAACCTTCATGATGATGTTGTTGGCATTCATACTAGTGACTTAGTGCCCCAAATCCTCATTGAGATTGTGTGCTCATGAACTTTGTGCCCTTGTTGAGCTACTATGCTTGTGGGTTTGGATCATGTCGAAGATGAGGTCCCCCAATTTTGACCTCACCTGACTTGGACTAGACTAAAAATTCCCATGTTTTGACCAATATATATGTGTGATTTATACATATTGTTCATATTATATTTTGATAAATATTATTGTATTTATTATTTTTCAATTATTATTAATTATATAGATAAATCGATTATATATAATATAAAATATATATTTAGTTTTTTAAAAATTATACAATTTTTTAGAAATTTTTTAAAAATAAATTTTAATAATTTAATTAATTGTTAAAAAATTATTCTTGTACAACCTTCGTTTGAGTTAGAAAAACAAAGAAAATTCACAACCAAGCACTCTTCAAGATACTATAAATTAAATTTGAGTACAATTTTCATTAGATTTGCTCCTAAAAAAAATAAATATATAATATTATAATATAAAGTTAATTGTAAAATAGACAACAAATTGCAAATATATAATAAAATAATTCTTTTATTTTCTAGGCAGTTTACAAAATTTAACAAGGTCGCATTGTTGCGAAGTTCCTGTCAAATGCTAGCAAGATGGTTTTGTTATTTATGGTGTTGCAATCTTTGTCATTTTTTAAATTGTTATTATTACTATTGAGTAATAACCTTGTTCTTGCTTCTATGCTCTATGTATCCAATGTCTCTTGTAATGCATGATTTGAGATAAAAAAGTGTAAATGTATAAATATCATTAATGAGGTGAAATATAGCTACATGAAAAATGAGAAACCGTGCTGCTAATTGGCATTAGGAATGGAGAATACATTATTTAGTCTCAAAATTTATAGTTAATCAAGTGATGTGGAGCCCTGATCCAAGTTGATAGTTATATGAATCTTAAGAGAAATAGCACGAATTAGTAAAGATGTGGAATAGAAATAATGATGGGTGCTGAAAATATAGATTCTACATCAAACAACCGAATTCAAGAATATGGAAAAAATCAAACTAACAACAACACCTTTCTAATGCAATGGTAGGTAGATAGATGATATTTAAGGATTTATCAACATTACCTATGCACATAGATAATCAAACAAAGCGTAGTACAAACTGATCGGATCTTAAGAATTGTACTAACATGGAATAATTTGTAGACTGCCTATGGTTATTAGTAGAAAGTAATCAATGATAATCATTGGTTGTAGACCCCAATTGGAAGATAACAAGAAGGCCCATTCCTCTAACAAACAATCCCAAGGTGAACGAGGTATAGTAAAGTATATCCTAGTACTGCATTTTTCATTTTGAACATGAACAAAAAATTTCTATCAATCTTATAGTAGTATTATATATGTATAGATTTTTTAAATTTTTGAAAAATACTTCTGCAAGTAATGTATCAAAAAGAAAATAAAAAATAAAAAATCAATTTATAATGGACTATCAAAGCTTAAAAAATCCAATTTTTTGAACTTGTGTTTAAGAAGAGAATATCAACTTGGACTGGATATTTTGATAGGAATCTAAAGAATTTCCTAAACTAGCAATGCCTTCCATTGACCAAAAAGTAGATTACCATAGTATGCAATTTAATTATAACTGTATGCCCCATACAAGTGCAAGTACATACTTATTTGGCTAATACTTTCATCCATTTGAATCTCAAACTATAAAATGGATTCCAAAAGAAGAAGCCAATTCTACAATGAATATGGTACCTATTATTAATGATGAATGTGAGGATGAACTAACTAGGACCTAATGAACACTTGAACCATTTCCTCTATATAGCAACAAAATAAAACCTCATGAGTTGAGTTCAATGACAAATAAAAAACACTACTAGAAGAAGAATTTGAATGTGAAGCTCAAAAAGATGATAAATAATAGGATGAGAATGTGACACCATGTAATTCATACTTCCAATTTCTTCCATTAGATAATTAAAAAAAAAAAAATTACTGATTCACCAAGCTTTTCCTCTTGCAAATCATGTATTCATTTTAGCATATTGGATTAAAAACTTTAAATGATGAATAATGAAACATATTAATTTCTATAGATGACTATAAATTGGATGTAGATTTAAAATTAGACAAAAGAATGACAATAAACACAAATTACTTTTAATAACAAACATAAAATTTTATTGGATGTACATATAAAATTAGATGAAACACAAATAAGAGTGGTACGAATATTGGGCTGCCAAGAAGCTATTCTGCATGTTGCTTACCTCAAGTGGTCTCCCCCTCATTTCTAGAAAAGGTCCAAAAAAAGTTGGCAGGTTGGACATTAACTATTGGAATCATTTAATTGAAAGGGTCCAAAAAAAATTGGCGGGTTGGAAAGGTAAACTTCTAAGCCTTGCAGGGAAGATACAACTACTGAAAGCTTCTCTCCAGAATATCCCGGTCTATTATTTGTCCCTCTTTAAAATTTTGGCTTTCATTGCGAAAAAATTGAAAAAATCCAAAGAAGATTCATGTGGTTTGGAATGGACGAGAAAAACATAATGGCTTTGGTTGGTTGGGAGAAAGTGTGTACCCCTAAGAATGTTAGAGGATTGGAAATAAGGAGAATAAAGCTCTTCAATAAAGCCCTCACTGGCAATATGGGATGGTGTCTCCTAGAAGGGAATAAGGACTAGGTAAAGATATTTTAGGCTAAATACCTTAAGAACATAGACCCTGGCTATTTCCTTACCTCCTCTGACCCACCTTATGGTTCTGTTTTCTAGAATCACCTAATGAAAACCAAAAGTGTGCTGAAATTGGGTGTGAGAAAGCATATTGGAAATGGGAAGGACACAGAATTTTGGAAGGACCCTTGGGTTGTTGAACTCCCTCTCTCTTTTGTAGATGGCTTTAATCCCCTGAAACAGTCTGACCAGAATTTGTGGAAAAAAGTGTTTGATTACATTAATTGGGAGACTAGTGACCCAAAATGGAAGGAATTCAATAGATTGCTCGGGAGTTCCAACCTGAGAGGTCAAAGATAGCTTAATTGGGAGCTTGCAGTGCAAAGGTTACAGAGCCTCATTGGGGAGGCAACTTGGTTCTCTAAAGACAAGAATGATGAATGATTGTGGATCAAGAATTCCTCTGGTTGTTTCTTAGTAAAAAATGCTTATAAAGAACTAGAAAAACCTCTTATAGATTGCAAAGATATCCATTGGGACAAGGTTTGGATAAAAAATATTACTCCAAAAATAAACTGTTTATGGTGGGTTGCCACTCATGGAAAAATCATAAATATTGATAACCTTGTTAGGAGGGGATTTCAAATTGTTAACAAATGTATCCTTTGTAAGCAGGAAGAGGAGTTAGTTATGCACCTTTTCTTTCATTGTATATACTCTAGAGAAGTGTGGTCCTTCTTCCTCCCTTTGATGCTCATGGATTGGGTGTTTCCCCCTACTATGAAGTCATTTGTTGAAAGTTGGTCAAATTTCTCGTACTCCCATAAGATTATAGTGGACCTATGGAATCAAGCCCCCCCTTTCATAACATGAGGAATCTAGAAGGAAAGGAACAATAGGATTTTTAGGGAAGCTGAGAGAAACAACTTTGAGCTATGTATGTCTATAAAGACCCAGATATAGGAAAATGTGGAAGCGAGAAGGTACAACTTCTCAAAAGTTTGGCCAACTTATAAAGAATTGGGAATCAAATGTGGGGTTTAAAGAAATACCTTATCAACCTCAATTGGTCCACTCTTTCTGCTAGGAAGTCTACAGTGTGGTCTTCGCCTGAAAGGGATTGGATTAAATGCAACTTTGACAGGTGCTCAAAAGGTAATCCTAGAATTGAAAGAATTGACGGGTTGCTAAGAAATCACCTTGGAGATTGTATAGTGGGATATGGAAAAAACTTGGGTATATGTTCCAACAACAAAGCCAAGGCTACGGTAGTGTGGGGAGGAATAAAGGCGCTCAAATATTTGGATTTTCAGAAAGTAATATTGGATGGAGACTCCAAATTAATAGTTGATATTTTGAGAGGTGGTGTTGTGGTTCCTTGGGAACTAAAAGATATTATTGACAACTACAAAGTCCTAATGAGATTCTTTACTCATTTCCATATACAATATGTGTTCAGGGAATGCAATCTTTTTGCTGACTATGCGGCCAACGAAGCACTCACCTGTGTAACACATGGACTAGATGGAAGTACAACCAATTTCCTTTGGTAATGAAAGACAAATTTCTTAACGATAAATATGCTAATGATTATATCTTTTAATTTTGGCATAAGGGATCGACATAGGGGGACTATGCAATCTCATGATATAAAAGGACTATTATTTTAATGATGGTATTAATGATACGACAAGGACTAAGAAGATTGCCCCTTGTGAGAATTTTAATTTTTATACCATAATTTGTAAGGTTTCTCAGAATCATATGGCTTATTTCAAATCTAAGGTTGGCATCAATTTGCAATGCCCCGGCATGCTTAATGTCAAATCTCACCTCCTCACCCAAGATCAACTTGCTATGAAAACTCTGGACTCATTAATTATTTGTAAAGATAATAATTATATAATTTCTACCTAGGCAAATGTGTTAAAGATCACGTCTTTGAGAAAGTTCTCAAATCTCATTCCTAAAAGAGATCTTCATCAAAACATAATTTGTTGTGTGCTCAGCAAGATAACTTGGTTGCCAGGGTGTTGTGGTGGGATGAGGGAGGGTTTGAGGAAGAATAATGCAAAAATTTTGCAGTCTTCTAAAATGGGAGGGCCTAGAAAAAGAATTGAACCTCAAAACTACTTGGCCCTCAAGCAAAATGCTGATCTATGGAGGTTGTTCAGTAGAGCGAGAATGGTTCCTTCTTTTGAGGTGATGAAAGGGTACAATGAGAGCCTTACAGCTAAATTTATGAACTCTTGGATGAAGGGGCAAGTAGCCATTGGTGCGGTCAAATTCAAAGTCACTACACAATTCATTGCAAAGGCGGCAGGGTTGCAAAACTAGAGCAGGAAGGTTGCAAAGAAGAGTGGAGCTGATTACCAGGTGTTTGTGGAATACTTCCTCCATGACAGCAAGAAAATCACATGGTTTCAAAATGGGTATGCTAGACTTGAACTCCCACCACCTTTTTCTCTTGTTAGCATGTTTTTATGAGATATTTTACTCCAGAGGGAAGATATATGACCATCCATGCTTATCACTACCCCCCGCTTAACCACATTCATCATGGTGAATGCATAAACCTTCCATTTTACTTGATTTCCTCACTGTACAACAAAATATAGAAAATGGCATGAACCCCCCTCTGTACCAAGGCCTCATGCTTGTTTTATATAATCATGCCCTAGCTAATAATCCCCACGACAATCCCCTGCCTTCTATATTGGACAATCTGAATCAAAATGTTGGGGAGGATGATGAACCCCGGGTTGTGGTTAATTTCATTCTCGTTCCTAACCCTAGGCCCCTATCCCAAATTGTTGGCCACAAGGCGATATCCCCTGTTAATGCTTCTTCCTCTACTACTAAAAGCTCCACTCCTTCCACCCTGGTGGGTAAGTCAGCCCCTGCTAAAAATTCCCTTGAGCTTGAATTGGTTAAGGAAAGCTCAGAGAAATAGAAATACTCATCGCTTCTCCTAGAACCTCTGAGAGCCAAGAATCCAAAAAAAAACTTGAAAAAATATAGTGAGGTCATAACAACCAATGAAGACAAAGAGGGGAGTCAAAAGGATTTTGTGGAGGAAGGGTAGCTAGGTCAATCTAGTGAAGGTTGAAGATCTGCCCGCCTTGCAAAGGTTGCCTCATAGGATAAAAAAGGAAAAAA
The DNA here is from genome assembly GCA_007258455.2 of Sequoia sempervirens. Classification (NCBI taxonomy): domain Eukaryota; kingdom Viridiplantae; phylum Streptophyta; class Pinopsida; order Cupressales; family Cupressaceae; genus Sequoia; species Sequoia sempervirens. The sequence continues at coordinate 136,991 of VDFB02368333.1, forward strand.
GAAGTCCATTGTCCATGATGAAGAAGCTTTGGAGGTTGAAGTGTTTGAGCCTCAAATGGATGATGACAATGAGGATATGAAATTTGATGAGACTGTGTATGACATGGGAGAAGAAGGAATGGAGGAGGATAATCAAGACAAGGAGGAGGAAAATACTGGTAGAGAGGAGGAGGGGTATCAGGTTGATATGTCTAAAGATTAGGAAGAAACTGGTAGAGAGGAGGAGGAGCATAGGATTGACATGTCAAATGCCACTGTGACTGAGAACATTGCTATTGCTACTAACAATCTTGAGAATTCTAACACTAATTTTCTTAAAAGAAGGATTACCTACATGTAGGTCCAGATGGATGATATAGAGAAATCCATAATCACTTTGATGAGAGTTACCAATGGTCTCATGTGTAGGGCTATGGTGGGTGTTGTTTTGGGCCAAATGAAGATAAGGAAAATGCTAAAGAAGATGGGTAAGAGTGAAGATATACAAGACCAAACTAAAGAAGAGGGACCTAACTGGAGGGAGTTTTTCTCCCAAATTGGTGACCATTGGGACTTGATAGCCAATGCCAAATAATGGCATGGCTTATTTTATTTGTCTATGGCTGCTACACTTTTTGAATTACTGCTTTTTAATCTCGTATTGTTATTATGTAATAACTTTGTTATGGTTAAGCTTATGTTGGACTTGGATTAACCTTATTAATGGTATGCATATCATTAGTAGGATTAGTAGGGGTATTATGTTTCTGATTAAGTTTATCATGGTTCTATGGTTACAATTTTTGGACTCTCGGCTTGCACACCATTTGGTTGTTGGTTATAGTTTGTAGTTGTTTTTGAGTGCTAGCAGTTGTTGTTCTTCCCTTCCTGCTTTCTTTTTTGTTGTTTTGGCTTGTAACCTTGGGATCAGGGCCCTTCCCTGCTTAATTAATCAAAAACACAAACATAAAATTTTATTCAACTTCTCAAAATGGAACAAAGGTCTTATCTTTTGCCGAACATAAATCAGACTTATACATTTTTCTTTGACCTATAAAATCAACATAATGAAGTTGTATTTTATAGAGATTGCAGCCTCTAAAAGCAAACAACGATTCAAAGCAACAAACAATAGTATAAAATAAACATTAATTTATTTCACTTACATGCATTTAGCATGCCGTAAGTATTACATGGAAAGTTCTAAAACAAACTATATCTAACACTATCTACAAAATTAAAAACTATGCATAGCATATCTTATGCTATCTTTCTATCTTCAATGGTACACTTGGCATCATTATTCAATAGTGGAAAAAAATAAGGAATACCTCAAAAAAGTGTATATGACATTAAATGCTTGCATTTCTAACTACACTATTGCATTTATTAATCAATTATAACTGTCCAACTTTGAGCATTGGTAAACAAAAAAATGACTACCAGTTATGATCTTAATTACCTCAATGATCTTTGCACATGAATTTGTTTAAACTGTAATAATTTTTATTAAATTAAACTATGCAAATTTTTATAAGGGCTACAATATATAGTTCAATTCCATTAAATTAAAGATACTTAATTTTTTCAATATTTTTAATTAAAAAATTTGCATTTGACAACTTAATATTATTATAAAAACTGAAAACTATATTTTATCAAATAAAAAATAATGAAATATGATTGGTTGTTGCTGAAAAAGTTAATCAAATGTTAAAGAAAACTCTCCACTATATTTCTATTGGCATTGGTTTTTTCCTTTTTGAAATAAATAAATAGCAATTTCTAATAAAAAGATAATTATACAAATTAAAATATATGATTTTTTTTTGTTTTATATTTTTATGAAAATGGTATTATAAAGAACAAGGCTGCATTGTTGCAAAATTCTTGCCAAATGCTAGTAGAGCAGTTTTGTTCATTGAAGTGAATAAAACTGAAAAATATTATTTCATGAAAGAAATTCAATATATCTCATAATGGATAGTTATTATTTGCCTTGCATATGCACTTGCATGCAAATTCATAAACAACATAAACATAAGTAAGAATATTCTCCCACAATGTCTGGCATCTGAATACATAAGGTTTGCTTATAAGCAACATTTTTAGTTTTTTTTGTATTAATAATAATATACTTGCTCAACATATATTGTTTAGATCCAGCCTTTGAATACTGGATTAACAGCTATAAACTGTCATCTGCAGCTATAATCTACCTAGACATTAACAACAATTACATGAATGTAGATTATAAGCAAGACAGGCCTATGCTGATTTAGAAGAGCTACCCATTGTAACTACATAGAGTTTTACAAAAAGAAATCCTTGAATGGCACTGACTAATGACTTCCATCTCATTACTTGAGAGGATTTCTTTAGTCTCTTGATTTCCATTGTTATGTAGTCTTGGAGCCCTCTTTGCTGAATCCTCTTTTTTAGCCACGGTTTGATCTTGGAGTTCCATTTGAAATGCTTCTAGAGCGTGCATGAAGATATCCAGGATTTGTTGACCTTGCTGCCACTTGTATCCAAACCTTCCTTCATGTTGGTTAAGCAGTACAACCTCATCTTTTAGCAGTTTCAGAAATTTATTCTTAGTTACCTCCATAGTAGCCACCACCTGCATAGCAACATTAAATAGTGTGAACCTTTTCATAGACTTAGTAAGTACCCTCTGACACCCACTAAATTTGTCCTCATTCCTAGCTTTCTAGATACACCATATAATTTCAGATGAAAGAGAAAACCAGAATACATGTAGATCCTTGCTAAGTTTTTTTCCATGATTTAATAAGACTTTTTTCCAATCAACTTTCCCATCAGAGTTCCAAATGTCCTGCTGATTGCAAAAACACTTCCATATTTCATTAGCAAAAAAACAGTAAAAAAAAGATATGGTTAATTGTCTTTGTAACCCTGCACAGATTACAAATATCAATATCAACATGATTCATTCTGTATGGAAGTCTTTGCAACATTAACAACCATCTAAAACAAGTTTTCTTTGCATCTTTGCCAAGTTGCCAAATTGAAGTAAACACTTCTTGCTAGGTCTTATAGTCAAGATTTATTTTCCACACTTTATTGAGGTGTTCAACGGGAGGGTTAGAGATGATCAAGTTTTTATAAATGGATTTAGTTTTGAATTCACAGAGAGGAGTAGAGTCATGCCACACATAATCAGCAGGGGAGGGATTCCCATCTTTAGTAAATAACCTCCAATTGATGCCCTTGCAAGCTTCTTTAAGAATAGAGAAGGTTCTCACATTAGAAAGGGGAAGGTTAAATTTCACCTTCAATTGATCTCAATCAACTAAAGTACCATCCCTTATAATGCAGTTAAAGGTAAGAATCCCAGCTTGGTGCCACTTTTTTGAACATTTTTAGTTTAAAAAATAGAGAAGCAAATATTTTTGATGCATAATATCATGTACCAAATCATCTACCCCTGGACAATGTTCTTGACAATCAAACATACTCAAGCACATGCTCTAAATCATGTTCCAAAGCGAAAAGCTGCCAAAGAATAATACCTTCAAGCTTGTACTTCATAATTCTCCTTGGAAAATATTTCCCCAATATTGTTAAACATACATCATGTGCTATGAAGATCTTGAGCAACTCATAAAGTAGACAAAAATATTAAGCTATCCATTAGGATTCTATTTCAGCTGTGATCTACCCCACCTGATGTAAGGAAGCAAAGGTGTGCAGAATTTCTTCCTACGCTAATCTTGAGAGGACGATTATGCAAATTCAACTAACTATTATAGAGATTTCAATGGACAAAAAAAACATGCATAAATGAAATATCACAATAAACACATAACACAGTAATTACCGTGGGCAAACCCTTTCGGGAGAAAAACCCCACCCTCCAAAACCCGCACAATGTATTATCAAATCAAGAAGATTACAATACACTTGCAATGCAAGTTCTTACAGGAGCGCATCACCACAACTCGAACTCAGACTCGGAGAGACTCCTTCTAGCACCCAGTCTTGCAAACTAAACTCGATGATTCAAACACCTCCCCAAGCCCTCCTTTTATAGTGATTTACAACCTGGAAACCATTTGTGGTTTTACAAAACCATGGGCCAAAACCACAACCATGCCACATGTTACCCACTTGTCATTTGTAACTCCAAGATGGAAAAACAACCAAGTTAAAATAGCATTTTCGTCCATAATTTTGTCCTCTAGTTTAGACCCCCATAAAAGTTATACAATGAGTTGTTTATACTCTAAAAATAGCCCTCCTATATTCTACTAGGGACAAGGCACATTTTTTAACAACTCATACACCTTTTTCCAACACATAAACATGTGGAGAATTACCACAAACAAATTCTAGAATTTTTTGGAAAAAGCTTGCAAGGTTGAGACACAATTCTCAACATTCTCCCACTTGTCGAACACCTTGCAAGAGTCAGGGGATCCAAAGTGTCATGGACTTAATTGCTAGGGGCCGAGAGCCCCATAGAATCTGAACACCATCTGAATTTCTCTGTGCTCACGGGCTTAGTTAATGCATCAACAACATTCACCAAAGTCTCCACCTTCTCCAACTTCACCTTGCCATCCTCAACCATATCTCTCACAAAATGATATTGTACATCAATGTGCTTGGTCCTGCATGAAATGTCGGGTTCTTCGCTAGGCAGATTGCACTCTGACTGTCACTATAAATTGTCACTGCACCCTGTTTGAACTCTATATCTGAACACAATCTCTTTAGCCAGATGGCTTCCTTGCAGGCATGAGTAGCTGCCATATACTCTACCTCTGTAGTGGACAAAGTGACCACAACTTGTCGCTTGCTCATCCAACTGATTGCACCACCAAATAATGTAAACACATATGCATTGGTGGATCTTCTTCTATCAACATCACTGGCCCAGTCTGAATCCATGTAGCCTTGAATATCCAAGGAATGCTCGTTTCCTGTTCCATGGAAACATATAGAGTACTCTGAGGTACCCCGCAAGTATCTGGAAAACTCTTTTTACTGCATCCCAATGTGCTCTTCCTAGATTAGACATGTAACGGGAAAGTACTCCCACTGCTTGGGCAATGTCTGGTCTTGTACAGACCATAGCATACATCAAACTTCCAACAACACTATGATATGGTACTCGACTCATCTCTTCCATCTCCAATGGGGATGTAGGACACTGTGAGCTAGAAAGCTTTGTTCCCATAGTAACAGGAACACTCAATGGTCTGAAATCCTGCATATTGAATCTTCTCAGAATAGTACCAACATACTTACTCTAGCCTAGCCAAAGCTTTCTATTTTTCCTATCTCTTATAATCTCCATTCCCAGAATATGCCTTGCTGTACCAAGATCTTTCATTTCAAACTTTGCTGAGAGCTGAGATTTTAATTCTGCAATCAAACCTTTTCCTTTGCCAATAAATAACATGTCATCAACATATAGGGCAATAACCAGGAAATAATCACCATCAGACTTGTAATATATACAGTGATCAGATTTAGATCACACAAATCCCAAACTCAAAACATGTGTATCAAACTTCTGGTACCACATCCTAAGACTTTGTTTTAAACCATACAAGGATTTCTTCAACTTACAAACCAAATGACTTTTACCTTTCACCACAAAGTGATCTGGCTGTGTCATATAAATTTCTTCCTCCAAATCTCCATGAAGGAAAGCTATTTTCACAATCATTTGCTGAACCTCTAGATCATAAGCAGCTGCAATAGAAAGTAAAAATTGAATGGATGTCATTTTTGCTACAGGAGAAAAAATTTCACCATAATCAACTCCTACAACCTGGGAGTAACCTTTTGCAACCAAACGTGCTTTATACTTCTCAATGCTTCCATTTGAACCCATCTTCCTTTTGAACACCCATTTACAACCAATAGGCTTCCGTCCTTCAAGCAATGGTACAAGGTCCCATGTGTCATTCTTCTTAAGAGCTGCCATCTCTTCTTCCATGGCTATTTTCCAGAACTCTGAATCATTCATACTAAGAGCCTCTTCTACAGATCTTGGTTCATCAATATTAGCATTCAAAGCAAATATACACCTCTAATCATCAGGAGAATATCCATACCTTTCTGGTGCTTTCCTCTGTCTACTAGACCTTTGAACAAGATCTGGTTCAGATTCAGGTTCTCCCTCTTCCTCTGATGATTCAGAACTCGTAGAGCTCTCCTCAACATCTTGTCTTTCTAAGGGCCTCGATTCAACTTTCTCAGGTGTAGCAGGCAGTTGAATCACATCTTTCTTTTCTTCCATCTGTTCTGGCTGCACTATAACAGAAGAAGGCTTAGTTTCTCTAAAAATAACACTTCTGGAATAAAATACCTTTTGTGCAACAGGATCCCAAAGCTTGTATCCTTTCACACCATAACTATATCCAATGAAGATACATTTGACAGCTTTGTTGTCCAATTTTGTCTACTTCTCCTTTGGCACATGAGCATATGCCTCACAACCAAACACTCTCAGATGTCTAAGTGAAGGCTTGTGGCCTGACCATGCTTCCATTGGCGTCTTATCAACAAGAGCTGATGTAGGAGACCTATTTATTAGGTAGCAGGTAGTGGCAACAGCTTTAGCCCAGAAATTTTGTTCCAGTCCAGCTCCACTCAGCATACTCCTAGCCTTCTCCATCAAGGTCTTGTTCATTCTTTCTACAACTCCATTTTGCTGTGGAGAATATAGAGTCTTCTTCTCTCTTTTAATACCACAATCTTTACAAAATGTGTCAAAATCATTAGAGCAATATTCACCACCATTATCAGTTCTCAAACACTTTATCTTCTTTCCAGTTTGCAACTCAACCATTACTTTAAACTCTTTGAAACGACTAAAAAATTCAGCTATACTCCTAAGAAAATAAACCCATGTTCTTCTACTAAAATCATCAATGAAAGAAACATAATAAACTGATCTACCAATAGAAGAAACATCAACTGGACCAAATAAATATGAATGGATAAGATCCAAAATACATGAAGACTTATGAGAACTCGAGTAAAATTGAATACGATTTTGTTTACCATAGATACAATGCTCACAAAAATTGAACTCAAGATTGCAGTCATTCAACCCATCAACAAGGTTTTTATTTTTCAAGGTCCGTAGACCCTTCTCACCTATGTGGCCGAGTCTTTGGTGCCATAACATGGTATTCTCTGCAGGTAACTTTGATTCGGTAGATAGAGCACCCTTGGGTACCCAAAAACCACGACCATCTGTTGAAAGAGAAACCCTCTCCTTCTCCAATAAAGTAGTCATTTTCACAATCTTATCAGAAGTACTATTGCACTCAACTATGCATGCATCAAGTTGGTACAATGTATCCAATCCACTTCCTCTTGCTATTACCATAGCACCTCTCACCATTTTCACACCTGCTTCAAAAAACTATACAATCACACCCGCATCTATTAGTTTGCTAACAGATAACAAATTTCTTGCTAGTCCTGGGATATGCAAGACACCATCAAATCTTCTAATTCTACCATCAGAAAATTTCACACGAATAGTTCCACGACCAACAATATCAAGAACAAAATTATCACCCAAATACACCTTACCACCATCAAAATTTTCATACTTACTAAACCAGTTTCTATTAGGAGTCATGTGGAAAGATGCACCTGAGTCTATCAACCATGCATTGTCACCTGCATGAGTGGCCAAGGCTGCAATGAAAGCATCTCCATCTTCCTTCTCAGACTCAGAATCAGAATCTTGCTTCTTCTTCTTCTCCTCTTTGCAGTCCTTTCGGAAGTGTCCAGGTTTGCCACAATTCCAGCATATTGCCTTGGACTTACCAGGAGATTTTGATTGAGCCCCTTATTCTTGGACTTAGAATGGCCATGCTGCTTTTCATTCTTGCCTCTTTCTTTTGGTCTTCCTCGAACACTCAAAGCCTCTTTGGTATTCAGAGAGACCTTCCTTCTCATCTCCTCAGAAAGTAGAGAACCAACAACGTCCTCCATCTTCAAGACAACTGAAGTGCTCCCTATGGCCATGACAAGGCTGTCCCATGAGTTTGGCAACGAACACAACAAAGTTTGGAACCTTTCTTCTTCATCCATCTTAACCCCAACTGAGGTCAACTGAGTCACCAACATATTGAACATTTCAAGATGCTCAGAAATTCATCCACCTTCTTCCATTCTCAAGGAATACAACTTCTTCCTCAAGAAAATATTGTTCACAAGTGATTTCGCTTGATAGATCTCACTTAGCTTCTTCCAAAGCTTCTTTGCAGTCGATTCTTCATGGACATTAATCAGAATTGAATCTGCAAGACACAATCTGATGAGACCTAAGTTAGCTTTTCTATCAGTCACATCATATTGTGCAACTAAAGTCAGATCTGCAGGTCTTATCTTGTTCTCATCAATCGCATCCCATAGATCTCGATCAATCAATAGATCTTCCATCTTCAGCTTCCACATTTCAAAATTTGTGCCAAAAAAATTTTCTACATCAATCCTCCCCGATATGCTTGCCATCTTTGCAATCCTGCAATACAGAAATGAAAACCTTTGCACAAGCTCCCACTCAAACCTTGATTAGCTCAAAAAACCCTGTACCCAACAAATAGAACCAAAACTGGCCAGGCTCTGATACCACTTGTAAGGAAGCAAAGGTGTGTGGAATCGCTTCCTACGCTAATCTTGAGAGGACGATTATGCAAATTCAACTAACTATTACAGAGATTTTAATGGACAAAAAAATGCATAAATGAAATATCACAATAAACACATAACACAGTAATTACCATGGGGAAACCCTTCCGGGAGAAAAACTCCACCCTCCAAAACCCGCACAATGTATTATCAAATCAAGAAGATTACAATACACTTGCAATGCAAGTTCTTATAGGAGCGCATCACCACAACTCGAACTCGGACTCAGAGAGACTCCTTCTAGCACCCAATCTTGCAAACTGAACTCGATGATTCAAACACCTCCCCAAGCCCTCCTTTTATAGTGATTTACAACCTGGAAACCATTTGTGGTTTTACAAAACCATGGGCCAAAACCATGGGCAAAACAACCATGCCACATGTTACCCACTTGTCATTTGTAACTCCAAGATGGAAAAACAACCAAGTTAAAATAACATTTTCGTCCATAATTTTGTCCTCTAGTTTAGACCCCCATAAAAGTTATACAATGAGTTGTTTATACTCTAAAAATAGCCCTCCTATATTCTACTAGGGACAATGCACATTTTTAAACAACTCATACACCTTTTTCCAACACATAAACATGTGGAGAATTACCACAAACAAATTCTAGAATTTTTTGGAAAAAGCTTGCAAGGTTGAGACACAATTCTCAACACCTGAATGTCCCAGAGCAAAATCAATGAGAACAGGCTCATGTCTTGAGCAACTTTGGTTGAATATATACTCTTCAAGCTCAACATCCGAGAATGTCTATGTGTTGTACAACTTTTTAAACAATCTTTTTTGTAAAATTCCTTTGAAGTGGAAGCTTATTTATAAATTAGTTTCAATGAGAGGACACTCAAATAGGGGAGTCAATTTATAAGTTAGAGAGTATTGACAACAAATATTTCAATGAATAGTAGACAAAAATAACATGCCGAGGACAAATAGTTGAATACTTTTTATTAACTACCAAATTATTTTGTGACATTACAAAGGTGATAAGGGCACTCACAATCTCATTTGCTGTCAACAGATCAAACCGGACTCCAATCAAGTTTTCCAATGGCACAATGCCATCCCATGGATCATTGAAGTCCATTTAAAATATTTTAGTTGTCCGTTGCATAAGGGCATCCAAAAATACAATATTATGTATTTATTACAAGCCAGAAAGAAAGTGTTTCTTATCTAAACACTCCCATAAATATCTAAGATAAGGATCCAAAAGGTAAAGTTGTTGTTCATGTTGACTTATTTAGGTAGATGAAAGGTGTTAAGAGGGGAATTATTTTCAAATTTTAAGCTGCAAATAAAGTTTATTGGAATAAGTCATTCAAATATTTCAAGTTTCACACAGATTGTTTTTAAAAAATAACCAACTATTATCTTTCTATTTAACCTCTCTATGGTTGGCTTGGCCATACAATGTAAATTGAAATAAATATTATAAGCAAAAAATAGTTCACATATATATATATTGATAGATACAACATTGTTAAGACCATCTAATATACTTGTTTCCTCTCCAAAAGATTTTTGACCATTATAGATCTCTCAAAACACATGTCTATTTGTTTGAATCAAACTCCTGGGCATAATTTAAGTTGGAGACACATTGATAGTTTTGAAGCATATTTGTACATTTCAACATGATAAAAAAGGAGAACAAATTTGGCAAAAGCCTTGTATAAATTTTTACATTTTTCCTTATTAATACTTGACAGTTGAACAATAATAAAAAAAGTGTTACCACTTGCTTTGTTCTTTTATTCTGTAGAAACGAAAACATGATGTCAATGTATACATGAGCAAAAAATGATGATATGGCCCTTTGTAAATCCCACGATCTAAAATTTTTAAATCCAAGGCAATAAAGAAAAAACACACATAAAAAAAAATGAAGAATTATAATGATAGATAATTGAAAAATAGTAGTTTAGATTGTATATTTTGTTAATAATTTAATGATATTTATATTGTGAGATTAAAATAATAATTTAAAAGTAAATGTTTAGAATGATTATTTATTCAATTTTTATATTTTATCAAAAAAAAAAAAAGTTTGGATAATATTTTAGCAATTTTTTTTTAGAAATATCTATCTTAGAATAAAATTTTAGAATAAATAAGAAATACATAATGATTTAAGTTCTACATTTTATGAATAATTTAATATATTTTTATTTGTGAAGATTACTAATTAGAACAACAATCTAAAAGACAATGTTAAAAGATTGTATATTTTATGAACATTTTAATAATTATTATAAGTAAATTTTAAAATAAATTTCAAAAAATCTTCAACATTAAGAATATTATATTTTATTGAATGATGTCTATATAAATAAATAACCTAAAATAGTTTAATGTTTTAAATTATTTCAACCCATTTTACATACAATCTTTACTTTCAACAACTCATTCATTTGAAATTTTATTCTAATTAATAAAAATGCATTTATTTGTTTTCACTTGAAATTTATTTCTAAACTTATTTAAAATATAAAAGAATCACAAAATAAATTAAATAAATATTTTTCCTTGCTATCATTTTGTTTTCTCTACCTCTAGAATCTTTCTTTCTCAAAAATTGAAATGATTTGGAATAAATATGCTCTTAATTATATTTTTTTGAAAGTTTTTAAAAAGAACTTTTATTTTAATTTTTTAATAATCATTGCACCTTCATGACCGATAAATTGACTGTGATCATGGCCTAAGTTTTTTTAGCCAATGATATTTGAGGAAAATGATTTTGAAAATTATAAAGGTTAAAAATTGCACATTTTACTTTAAAAGAATTAAAATATAATGAATGAAAATAAAATTATCAATTTTTAATTGATTGAAATAAACTGTTTTAAGAACTAGTTACAAACTCACCTTAGCTAGAATTTACTCTAAAAAGCTAAAATTTACCCTCAAAAATTTTGTCTGTCTAAGGGAGAGGGGCCTACTTCTATACCCACCATTGGACCCCTACCCACTATGGGCCCCTTTCCCTTAATATTCAACATTCAACAGTGTTTTGACTGGTTGGTGATCTTATCTTTTTGGCTTTGGGAAAAATTGTTTGCAAGTCAAAATGCCTAATTTTTAGGCAATCAAATTATCTAAAGTGATAGTTAGGATTAGACAATTTAGAAATAAATATTAATAAAGTAGATTTTGATTTTAAATATTTAGTTGATAAATACCAATCAATTTATTAGAAATTTTTAAGGTAGTTTCAAATATGAAATATTATGTTTTACAAATAATATTAGACATCATTTTTTTAATTAGTCAATAGGATTCTTGTATCTTGTCAACATCAAAAAATGTTAGATGTTGTGAAGTTGTCTACAATAGTTAAATATGTTTTTATTGATAGATTTGATTGGCTCATGCCTCTCTATCACAATTCAAATGAATTGATTTGTCTATATAAAAAACTTATTTTAGAAAATAGTTTATATATAATATATATAGACATTTATTTAAAAAATGTGGAGAGATTTTAGTTTTGAGTTTTTCATTTATCCCAAAAACATTTGTTGAAAGATATAATCTTCAATTATTTTATTTTTATTAAAGAATCATTTTATTTTACTTTCAAAATATTTAAAAATTATTTTATTTTATTTATATTGTTTATTTATTTGGACAATTTTAATGAATGTCATTTTATAATTATATTGGCTGCTAAAACTTAATTTAAAAACATTTAGCAATACATCAACAAAAAATTATAGATTCATACTTTACTAATTTTAATTATGTATGAATATAATTGAATGAACATATTGATTGACATAATACCATATATCAATGAAAAGTTGAATGTTTTTTACAAATTCCATTCTAATAAAACAATATTAAAATTTACATTCAACATAATTTCTTAATTGATTTGATAATCAAATAATCCAACATTGTGATATATATTGATCAAATGCTCTATATCATTTCATAGAAATCAGTGGCTCAGAGGAATGGATGAGGACATCCTCTATCTGATTTCAAAGTGTTCATATGGCACAACTCCCAATCCTTTATCTAGAAGGACACCTTGGATGAAAGGCATAGAGCTAATCCACGTTTCACAAAATTGTGATATATATTTGACGATAAAATGTACATCCATATTCAAAAATCAAATAATTAATTTTAAAAAACAAATTCTATTATTACAATATTTTAAAATTTTCTTTCATATTCCATCTTTAAGTATAAAACAAATTCTATTATTACATTATTTTAAAATTTCCATTGCATTCTATCTTACATTATATTATAATTAACTAAGGTGTCAGGTGTGGGGTGTTTGTTGAATGGTCAGTCATCAACTAATTCAATTTGACTCGTAGTTAAGTGACAAAAGTTAAAACCAGTCAAATCAAATAAAAAAGACCTAGCTTTTAGGCTGCTAGAAGCATTACAAGAAAAACAATGGAGGAAGAGTCTGTTATAAGTCCTCTGTTACCTGCTAGTGCTCAAGGAAGAGCAACAGCCTACTTCATAAGTGCAGATCTGCCAGGGAGATTCTGGGTTGAGTCAAAAGCGCTATGGAAAGTTGCAGGCGCTGCAATCTTCAGTAGGTTTGCAATATATGGCTTCAACGTCATTACTCAGGCATTTGTAGGACATATTGGCGATTTGGAGCTTGCTGCTTTTTCCATGGTCATCAATGTTATTGTGGGTTTCACTTCAGGTATCATTGTGAGTATTCAAATCCTTCTTGATTGTTCTTTGTTTTTTAAGTTTTGTTGGGTAAATGGACTATCACTGTGATTTCGATGTCATTAAAGAATAGAAGAATTTTAACATTCACAATGTCAAAAATAAATCATAGTACAAAAGATTCATTTTCTTAACTTTAAAAAATGCTGAATGATTGTTTAAAAATTTGATGATGAACTCCCTAATATACTTATTAATCATATAAAAAACCTCATTTCAATATATTAGTTATAATGCAGGGGCTGTTTACTATTGAACTTGAAGAGTTGTCAGTGTAATTATAACTTTTAACATTATATAAATTCAGCTGTCTACAGTTTTCTCAACTGACTAATTTAGGTTGCAGCCTCTGCATTTTTTGTTTTAAGTAATTTTAAGCTAAAAATCTTATGATTTGTCAATGTTCAGGAAGAGATTCAGTAGTTGAGCATGTTTCAATAATTATGATTAATGAGATTCTAGTCATAGACAGAATGTTAAAAATTCTAAAAAATTAGAACATATCTATTAGATTTTGATGTTTCCTTTCTAATTTAAAGGTTATTCGGTGAGAAATAGATAACATGCTTTTTGTTGAAGCATCCAAAAAGACCTCAAAAAGGGTAGAACAGTAGTTGTGCATCCAGTCATGTTTTCTATTAGTACACTCATTTGACATCACATCGATTTGAATACTCATTATCACCATTAATGATTGTAAAGTCGCAACTAATAATACTTTACTAATAATTAATTAAACATTAAACCAACAAATACTATTACAATTATTAAAGTAAATTCAATTATTGAATCTATTTCCAACATTAACGAAATCCCAAAACTTTACTGCTGGACCCAGCCCACAATCTCACATCCATCTAATTCTAAATGAAGTAATAAAAATACAAAAGGATTCAAACAAAGCGATAGTCAAATGTCGGCGCAGGCATCCAAAATTCTTCACCTTTTCCAGAAAAGTTGTTTTGGGGGCTGTACACCTTTTAACAGATATGACATTTGGTTTTGCTTTAAAAAATGCAAGTGAATTCAAATGGACTGTTGGGTAACCGACCATATAGTAGAGAAACGAGATTCCAACTCTTTTTCTTGGTTGGTTCTGTAAAGACAAATTCAACTATGTTTGTGGAGATTTATCTATATTTTCTTATACTGAGTAAAGGCTCTCAACCACTAAGCAGAAGGAAGGGAAGGTTTCAACATGGACAGTATTAATAAGTAATATTATATGAAGATTGCAGGAATTCTGGGTAAAGTGATTTAAGTATTAAGATGACTTTATTTAGTGGAGGGAGAAACAAAATTTTTAATGACCAGAATAACTAAGATTGTAGTGGTTGGTTAGGAGAAGCAACAGGGAAGAGTAGTTCAATCTAATGCTTTAATGCTTTTAAAGTGGTGTAAAATGAGAGAGATGATAAGTGTATGTTAAAAATTGTAAAGGTGAGAATAAATGTGAAATTGTCTTTTATCTTTTTTGGATCAATTTCATATGATTTAGATTTTGACAATCGATATTATCTCTAGGAAAATTCACACTAGCAATAAACATAGGCTTTCATCAACTCAACAAATAAATGACATCTTTATATTAATTTTTCAAAAAAAACATTTCATAATTTTATGCATAAAATGATGTAATAGCTTGGTTTTAGGTTATAATATCTACCTTGAGTCATAAGTAGTATAGGCTCATTTTGCAAAATACTACGCTTGCCTCATTAGGTTGAAGGCAAATTTTGCTTTTTCTAAAATAGTTTTATCAATGCCAGTAGTATAATTCTGGCCTCCATGTATCGTTCTAGTATTTTAATATTAATATATACATATAGGCACTAGCCTTTTATCTAAAAAAAATATTTCATAATTTTTCAACATTTATTCTCGAAGTGTATTCAATTTTTTTTTAAGCATTGGTTTTAAAATATTCTCATCAATTTTGATTAAATAGATTGATTCTCAACACAAAATCATAGGAGTTGTTCTAGTGCTGTAATTTGTTCATGCTTGGTAATTTTTTTCATCTTGATCATTTAGTAAACTTTTTTTTCATTTGGCTTAATATCTAAAATAAAATTTGAAGTAGAATTAGAATGTGATGCTGCATAATCATTCTCTCTTACATTATTTGATATTGTAATTGGTAATTTAAGTTATGTTTAAACATTCAATTCATTTGACATAAATGACACACCTTAATAGGCCGAGAGTTCTCTTTCATAGTTACACTAAGTCTTTATATCCATTGTCTTTATTTTTCACTCTTCTCTTCTAATTTCTTTAGTGTTTTGCACTCTTAATTCTTTCCTAGTTATGCATCAATTGCCATCACCCATGATGTTCATTTTTACAATGATAAAAAGTCAAATTCACAAATATAACTATTTTTCAAACAAAATGGATAAATTACAAGGAGATTACTAAATTTCCAATGGAACATGATAAACCACACAAAGCAAGAAACTTATGCATCAATATAGAAGTGAATAAAATATGTATGCAGGACCAACAATTTTGGAAATATACATCTAAATGGGCATTGGACCTTTTTGTGATTTTAAGGTACCACAATTATACCACCTAAACTCAAATTTCAAGATACCACCCATTAGACCTAGAGTTAGCTTATATTTCCATGCCTAAGGGTTTGATCTACAACGAAGACTATAAAATATTCGTTTTGAAATATATATATATATATATACACACACACACACACACAGAGACCTTCTATTATACACATTTCATCAAGAGATTTCATGAAAATGCTATTACAACATCATTAGCTTTTGTCTTTCTAACCATATAGTTATTTATTTAAATTGAATAAATTAAGGTTTTAATATTTATTTAATTTTACTAATGTCTTTGTATTCTTAAAATAAACATGACTATGTTTTTAATGTATTTTTTATCTAATATGCTTGCTTCTATATTTAAATGTATTTATTTCTCAATTGACATCTTAGGTCACTCTTCTTTTCTTGATGATGGACCACTAAGTGTGATCCAAAATGTCGATTTAAAAAAACCATGGTCGAGTCTAGAAGCAATCTTATCTAATCTACATGAACTATGAAAAAATCATGTCAACTAGTATTTTTGATACATACAATCAAATTTAAAAAATATTATATGGTAACAAACTATACTTCAATCTATACACCCTAATAAAAGTACCTTTTGATTATTTTTATGATAGTTAAGGGAAAATGCTTGATGATCTATTTTTAGGCAAGTTGTCCAAGTCAATAATAAATAATAAATATTCAATAAATAGATATAGATGAAGAACTACACGATCTTATCTAACTTTCCACCATATTCAATTTTGAAAAATACTAAACAATATTATTATAAGAAAGGACGACAATGCATGAGTGTCCATCTATTAGCCATAATATACTTACATGCAAAATACCAATTGCTAAAAAATTATATTAGGCACATATTGAGTTGTATACCCTATGTATTATGCTATGTGATACCTTTTATAAATCATATTCATGAATACTAAGGCATCAAATAAACACTAATATATAATATGACATCAACAATGCATATTATTATATATTTTTTGTGTGCACACACATATCTATATGCATGTATATATGTATATTATGGACGTCTATGTATATGCATATGTATATGTGTATGTATGTATGTATATATGTATGTATGTATATATAAAGGTATATATACATATACACACATGTATATATATGCATGTATATATGTATCTATATGTATATATACATATCTACATATACATATATACATATATCCATATAAATATGCATACATACATACATGTGTGTGTGTGTGATTGTTCCATAGCACCACTTAGACTATATATAGATCCATATATTGTTAGTCTTTAAAGTAGAATTGCTTCAAAGACAACTACTAATTACATATGCCTCAAGGTATATTATCTTCCCTAAATACATTCTATGCATACTTTATATTTATCTAAACTTATGTATATGACTAAAATTATGCACAATCTATCTACAACTAGGTGTTATTTATGTCACTAAATGAAATTGTTACAACTAGGAACCAACGTCCTCCCAACATAAATATGTTTTCTATCCTCATAATTCCAAAATACTAAACAAAAAAAAACAAAATAAAAACTTATTAAACACGATTAAAAAGTAAATTAGAAACTCCCAAAAATAAATACAAACTCATTCATTTTGAGCAATTTTAGGTGCAACAACTAACAAATCATTCTAAGAAAAATCACTATGGCAAGCTACACAATATTTTATACATGTATTCACATATTCAATTTTGAAATCAATCTCCTCTAATGAGTCTATGATGTAGGAAAATGGATGTAGGGTCTAAATCACACCTTTCCCAACATTACATTTGAGAGGAACCAAAATTGATCATATAAGACCACTTGGATACTCTCCTCAAAGAAGAGCTAGAATGATTGATCAAGGTTTTGGTCCTTTTTTTGGGGGATTGAGAGAGTTGATTAGGATTAGGATTTGAATTGATTTGATTATACAAAATAGGCTAACTATGCAATTACAACAAACTAATGTAATTTTAGAAAAGCATAGAATTGAAACACTAGAATTGATAACAAAAAAGCAAAAAGAATATATAGAGGAACCTGATGTATAAGTTTGAGTCAAACTTGATTGGTTAGGGTCGAATTCACCCTAGATTGAGAAGTTTAACTTTTTTGAATCTTTGAACCTGTATTAGTAGGTCATAGTTTGTAGGTGTTCTCTTGTCAGACTTAGATTCAAAACTTCGTCTACTTATGAACAATTCCTCTTTCCCTAATTTGATGAATGAATATGTTTGATTGCTTGATCTTGGTGTTGAGTTTTCAATCTTCTCCAAATCCACTTTAGATTTGCCACTTGCAAACATGAAAGGAGAGAAAGCATTGTGTTGTATAGGGGCTTACCTAAGGTAAACCCTGTTTTGGTGTTTCCACCTCCACAACTACTATGATGATGTCAAATAAAGAGTGCTTACCCTCAATCAGGTAGAGGCAAGTGGATAAAACAAATGATAAATCATAAGTGCTGCAACTTACCACAAAGATCTTCTTTCCTTGATGGATTGGAGTCATGTACCCATCTCATGTAAGGAGAATTGGATGCTTGATTGGAAGTCCTACAAGTGTTATTACTCACATAAAAATGAACATGAAACATAAAATAATCTTACACATGAACTTGATGATGCATTGCTAATGAAAATATTGGTTGATGAAAAATGTTGCTAATTCTACTCTTGACTTATCTTTTAGGATGCTAAATTGGAATTCAAATTTCCTAGGTTGCCTTCTAGATTGCTTAGATTTTCAAATGGTGAAAATAATTATATTTATATGCATTTCTTGATTTCCCATAAAATTAATTATGAAAGGCCGAAAAATGACTTTAGATTTGTAAATATAAAATACCAACAATAACATATTAAAATTGGGCCAAAATAGGTTTGCCAAGGGTGAATTTGCCTTAGACTAGACGTATTTTGAAATTTAAGTTGTTAAATAAATGATTTATTTTAATTCCCAATTTTATTTTGATTTTCTAAAAAATGACAATAAAATGGTAAAATAATTAGCACAATTGTCCAAGAACATAAGGGGGAGCCAAACATAGTGTGAAATTGTCAGGTTCAATAATTTATGATGCTACAGTCTTCTTCCTCTAATCTCAAATCTTGCAAACTTTTCATATAGATCAACCATGTGTTTATGCCCACCCATGTGAAGTGATATTTGTTGGACTATTGCATAATATTCCACATACTAGATTTGAATTAGTGGATTCATTTTCTTAATTCTATGCAATCTATTATATCAATTATTTTATGATTTATATTTATATATTTTCACAACACCATTTATAATATTTCTTGGCACCTAATTGCCTACTAGAGTGTGCATATTCTAACATATAATGGCACGAGTTGAGGATTTATCTAGTTTGACCAACTAAAACATGTAATAAAAATTTTTCATGTGAGCACAAGGGTTTGTGCATAAGGTTCTACCTAGATAGATCTACTTTTATAAGACATTGTAGCCTTACCCAATTCTTATGCTTGGTCTATCTTTAGCTACTCATACAAAAAGTACTATATCAATTCTTGTATACACTTAGATATATCTTTTTTATAAAATCATTCATTATAATTTCTTAGCAAGAATCCATACTAGAGTGTGTAGCTCATCTTGTAATGAAACTAGTTGAGGGTTTATCTATTTTAACAAACACAAATATGTAATAAATCATTTTAATTTGAATGCAAGAGTTTGCAAATAAATTTCTACCATATTCTCTACTCTATAATTTATATATGTTGATCCAATTCTTATGCTTCTCAAAATATTTTCTCAAGTACCTATCCTCCTACTTCAAATCCTATTCATCCAAATTACCTTTATGCTCTTTTTATAATATTTCCTTCTTCTCTCCCTCTATTGGTGCTTTCTTTTGTGTTAATTCCTTAAGTTGTGCAAGTTAATCCAAGAGTTAAAAGGTGACCAACCAATTCTTCTATAACATTTATTTGTTCCTTAAATAATTTTTAGGTCCATAAGACTTGATGTGATTCTCCCATAATATCTAGCTAGGATGGTAAAATGTGACCATGAATGGTTTCAACCTATCTTCTACACTTTCTATTCACTAAACTAGCGCACAATTTAATTTTTGAAGCACATATCTAGGTTGGTGACCAATTTTGTAACCTTATTCCCCTTCTTAGATATTTGGAACATGAGGTATCATTTAATAATTCTTAGGTATTCTTCATTTGATCTTGTAAATTACAATTAGTACTTCTAATAGCCTTAAAAAGACTTTTCCTCCTTTAGCATTTATTGAAACTTCTCTACATTAACAATGAGATCGTAATCATTCATTATGTTTCCAGTGTCATCATGTCACACAATTATCACATTAAAATGCTACCAACCTACATATTCTTAAGAAAGATAAGTATTCCTCATACCATCAAGCTTAATTTATTTAGATATAATTTCGTCATCTAATGAACATTCTTCTTAGGATTAAAACTTATTAATTTTCCCATATATTCTCAAAGGAATTTGTGGTTGTGATGTCCCCTCATGAGTTTGTGCTCAATCTACTAAAATGCATAGATTATCCATAATTCTTTGATATATTCCTCTTGGAAATTATCACCATATTCTTTATTTATTGTTGTAGTTATTGTTGGGTGACATCATTTTCTAGTGAATTTAATGGAATATTTCTTATTGGGCCTAAATATTTTAGTATAGGATTTTTTTTTTATCATAAGGGCACTTAAACCTAAGGTAAATTTGATGCCTACATGGTGTTAGACACACAAGACAAATGAGAGGGGGGTGGTGGTGGGGTGAATCAGTTGTACATTAAAACATTTAAACCCTCATTATCATTCAAACCCTTATTAAGCATCAATAAAAAGTAAGCACATGAAACTACAACACAAAAATAACCATACACATGAATCAAGGAAAAACCACGATGAGTATTAGCTCACATATATATGAATATCACAACCAAATACAATAGGCTCATTATCAGAAGGGATCACTGCCTAGAAGAAAATAATGGCTCACTGCCCAAAGGACTCACTATTCAGAAGAAAGAAGAATAGAAGAAGACTATTACAAGGAGGTTCACTACCGCAGAGCAACAAGTAAATCTACCACAACAACTCTACACCATCCGCAACCTTTGGCTCACTACCTCCAGCAACTTCAGGCACACTAAAAATGTAGACACCTCCTCACTGCATCTGACAGCCTTAGGTGTTTAAGTTCACACTCAAATCACCACACTTGATCACATTTGCATCATTCTTCACATCTATAATATCTCCAACAATTGACCTTGCTTATATATTCTCTACAACCTCAAAAAACTTAGTTAGGTCAGCCTCAATAAAATGTATGCACCTCAAACATGCAACTAGAAAATAGGTCAACACTAAACACCTCTATGGTGGAAAGAAGTGAAGGAAAACCACACCAAGGGTTAACCAAGACCCAAAATACACCAAAATGCTTCACCACACTTCTACAAACAACACAACACCTCCACAAATAATGCTAACACACTAGGTTGGCCAAACCTACAATAACATTATAAGCAACCACATACATGCTTCTCTAGGTTTGGAAATAACATGTTGACCCCATAGAAACACCACACAACATCCAAGAATATTCCAACACCAACAAAATATTTAACACCATTGAAACAACCACCTGAAACTAAAGAATACTATCATTTTATTAAACCAAACACACTACCACACAACACAACTCATGAATCAAAGCTTGCAAAACAAATGAACATTAAAGAATCTAAGAGAAGGTCGATACAAGCAGTATAAGCATGTTCCCAAATCTGCAAGAAAAGAAACAACATTGTGGAGAAATGCAGAGCAATTCCATTTCTCCTAAACAACCTTCTTTACAGGAAACACACTGTCAAACACATCTTCCACTGTCGTACGATCTAGAACCTATAACTTTGGATATAACAACTTTGAACAACTATGATCATCACATCTAAACTGCACAAGCACATCTTCAACAATGAAGAAAAGTGGAGCACAACACTTACCATACCTCAGTCACCTTGCACACTCTTTTATTCAAATTTTCTCAAAAGCACTTGGAAACCAAGTGAACCTACTACATTTGCAGCACCCGCTCAAAATCTCAAATCCTTCTCATCACAACCACACTGGAGGTTGACATTAGTAACTACAACACTTTCTCAACACCACAACTCATCACAACCACACTAGGGGTTGACATCAGTAATTGCAACACTTGCTCAACATCACAACTCCTCATCATGACCACACTAGAGGTTGACATCAATGACAACATCAATGACAACATAGTGCATCGATCTCCACCAATCTCCCACTTTGTCATTGATGACAACAACAACTAAAAAACCATAAACAACAAAAGGAACTCTGCAAATCCTACTCTTAAGCAACACTCCCCCTTACTAGGATATCTCTTACACTTCAATCTCTTTTTAGACTTTTGTTCTCTAGAATTCTTCTCCCCCTTTTCCTAAGTTTTTCAGACAACATTCTCCCCCTTTGAAAATAATGACAAACGATAACATCTGCATACTTCACTTTAAGAAACACTTGTAAACAACTTTCTCTCCATTGCTCTCTCCCCCTTAGGGGAACAAGATATGCTCCCCCTGATTGCATCAACCAAAGACACCACTACCTACTCCCCCTGAGAGAAAGCCTTCTTCTATCCAGGACCAAGAATAAGTCTTGAATTGCTCCCTAGATAGATACACCATCTTATGCATCTAATGAAAGGAGGGGAAATAGCCCCTAGCTTCTATTGAAGATACTCAAAAGTATCTTTAGGAAGAGCCTTTGTGAAAATTTATACTACTTGATCCTTTGTAGACACATACTCCAGCTTCACTTCATTCTCTACAACTTTCTCTCTTAGAAGGTGATGCCATATAGAGATATGCTTTGTCCTTGAAAGCATCAATATATTTTTTGAAATGTTGATAGTATAGGTATTATCACACAAGATAGAAATAGGTTCACCATATGATCTGTTATCTTTCAATGTCTTCTTCATCCACAACACTTATGTGCAACATGATGCTACAACAATATATTTTGCCTCTACAATAGATAATGACACTGATTCTTACTTCTTACTTAACCAAGAAACCAATTTTCTTCCAAGAAATAAAACACTTCCTCTTGTACTTCTTCTATCATCTACACAACCTGCTCGATCTGCATCTGTATAAGCACTCAAAGAGAAACCGATATCCCTAGGATACCATAAACCAAAGTTTGGAGTGCCATTCAGGTATCTAAATATTCTATTTACTATTGCCACATGTTTAATTCTCTAGGATCTTCTTGAAATATTGCCACAAGATATATTGCATGCATGATATCTAGTCTAGTAGTATTTAGATATAATAGTTCACCAATCATTGATCTATACTTGATTTGATCTATCTTAGGAGATTCATCATTTTTTCTCAACTTACAACTAGCAACCATGGGAGTAAAAACTAGCTTAGAATCCTTCATTCCAAAATTCTTCAACATCTCCTTAACATATTTTTTATTGTGAGATAAATATACCTTTTTTTGATTGACTAATTTGTAGTCCAAGGAGGAAATTCATCTCCCCAAACATTAACATATCAAACTAATTTTGCATCTCCTCTACAAACCTCTTACACATTCCTTCATTTCCTCCAAAGATTATGTCATCGACATACACAACCACATGAATAGGATTTGATCTCTCTCAACCTTGAAGTAAAGGTTACTATCTAAAGTACCCTTTTTGAATCCCTGTTGTAATAAGTACTTATCCAATCTTGCATACCAAGCTCTAGGAGCATGTTTAAGTCCATGCAAAGCTTTTTTCAACCTGCAAACCATATCAAAATCTTCTGATAACTAAAAACCTTTCGATTGTTCAATGTATACTTCTTCCTCTAACTCACCATTCAAGAATGCAGACTTGACACCCATTTAATATACTTTGAAGTCTTTATGTGCTACAAAATCCAAAAACATCCTAATGGCTTTCATTCTTGCTACTAGAGGAAAATTCTCTTCAAAATCTATTCCTTCCACTTGTGAGTAGCCCTTACACACAAGTCTAGCCTTGTTTCTGATAACTTCTCCATTCTCATTCAACTTTTTCTTAAAAACCCATTTACTTCCTATCACATTCTTGTCTGTTGGTCTTGGGACCAATTCCTAAGTTTGATTCTTCTCAATCTACCCCAATTCTTCTTCCATAGGTTTGATCTATTTTTCATCTTTACATGCTTCAGTAACTGTCTTAGGTTCTATATCAAAAAGTAAACAAAATTTTACCTATTCCTCTACCATAGCAACTTTTCTTCTTGTCAGCACACCTTTGCTCTTATCTCCAATGATTTGATCTTCAGAATGATTTCTCTACACATACTTAGGAGTCTTAGGAATCTTTTTTAGAGTGTCTTCCTCTTCCACTGTCATCTCCTTTTCTTTCACTTCTTTTTCTTCTTCACTACAAGGGGGTTCATCAGATTCATATCCTTCTATCAACACTAAATTTTGATGTGATTCTTCATCCACTTTGACATTTGCACTTTCAACAATCTTCTTTAGCCTTTTGTTATAGCATTTTTTATGCCTTTCTCTTTGTAGAGTATCCAAGGAAGATTCCTTCACCTGATCTTTCATCAAACTTTCCTAAGTTTTCTTCATCCCTCATGATATCACATTTACTTCTAAACACTAAAATAATTTATAGAAGAAGCTTTACCATACCATAGCTCATTGGGAGTCTTTGAACTATTCACTCTTTCTTGTCCTCTATTAAGAATGTACATTGCAATATGAATGGCTTCTATCAAATAGACATACAATAGATTTGCTTCCATCATTATAGTTCTTGTTGCTTCTTGAACTGTCCTATTCTTCCTTTCCACAACTCCATTTTGCTGAGGAGTCCTAGGAGCTGACAATTGTCTCTTTATTCCATTAACTTCATAAAAAATGTTAAACTCATTGGAGGTGAAATCACCACCTATTTCAAACCTCAAACACTTGATTTTCAAATCCATTTCATTCTCAACCATATATTTAGGTGCTTTAAACTCATCTAAAGCTTTTGATTTTTCTTTGAGAAATGTAACCCAAGTTATTCTAGAGTAATCATCTATCAACAACATAAAATACTCATCACCTTGAGAGCTTCTTGTTATGGCAAGTCAACATAGGTCTATATGCACTAACTCCAAAGGTCCTGGGGTAGAACATTTTTATTCTTGAACCTCTTTTATGTATAAGTTCCAACTTGACACTCTTTGTAGATTGCATTGATAGGCTTTGTAATCCTTGGCATATATCTCACAACATCAATAGAATTGATCTTCACTAGGCTATCAAAATTGATGTGACACAT
The DNA here is from genome assembly GCA_007258455.2 of Sequoia sempervirens. Classification (NCBI taxonomy): domain Eukaryota; kingdom Viridiplantae; phylum Streptophyta; class Pinopsida; order Cupressales; family Cupressaceae; genus Sequoia; species Sequoia sempervirens. The sequence goes on from VDFB02368333.1 coordinate 162,357, forward strand.
TCTTCTATTCCATAGTCAACTTTCATTGATTTGTGACATAAAGCACTTAACACCACCACCTTTGAGTTGACAAACATTTCCTTATGTCCTTGTTCCTTCAACAACCAAAGTTCTAGAGCTTCTTTTTCTGATTTCACAACCATCATCTTGAAACACCAAATTATATCCTCTACTACACATTTGTACTACACCAAGAAGATTATGCCAAAGACCCTTGATATAGAGAACATCATCTATCTTATGCTTTTCATAAAAACTAATTGAACCTTTTCCACAGATCTTAGCAGATGTGTTATCACTGAACTTAACAAGACCACCATCATAATTCTTGAGCTTAGCAAACTTACTCTTATCACCTGTCATATAATTTGAGCATCTACTACCAATTATCCAATAGTTTCTCTCCTCTCTTGCATGAAAATTAGTCAACATAGTTTCTTCAATACTGTGGCCTATTTCCAGAGAAAATTCCTTCACACACTTTCAGGATCAATAGAATTAGTTCCAACATTCAAATCCATGAACACACATTCATCACTTCCATCATTTGGATAGTCTGATTCCTCTTCATCAGATACACCAATGTCTTCTTTTATATAATAGCTCTTCTTAACAAATTTACCTTTATGATCTTTATGTTTTTTATTTGCAACTTTGATTGGACATTTCGAAGCATGTAATGACCTATCTTTCCATGATTGAAACTATGACCAGGCGAAAATACTATTCCAGAAATGAGCAACAACAAGAAATGTGCAAGAAACAATAAAAACACCTAACACCTCAAGATTAGCCTAGTTGGATTAAAAAAAAAAAGAGATAACAAACAACAGATTTACCTTGTCTTGAATCGATCCTTTGGTTGGCCCTTGATGGTTGATTTTATGTATGCTCCTTGGATGACAAAAGATGTTGATATGAGATGCAAGATGGATGAGAAATAAATGAAAATGGTATGATGGATGCAAGGAATGCAAGTTTTTAGCTAAGTATGGCTCAAATGAAAATTTTGCAAGAGTTTGGTTAGCACAATAATCAACCCCCCAATTGAGAGAAAAGAGGGGGTATTTATAGAGGAAGTTGAATTCTCTAGAGAATTCAACGGTTGAGATTAAACCAACAAGGCCAAAATGAAGGGCTATGGTGAGTTGAGAACTCACAAGCCCTTACATCTTGACATGTGGAATGTGAGATGGCTTAAAATGGTGATGTGTAAATGAGGTGGAATGAGGGTACATGATGTGGAGGAAGGAAAAGTACCTTGCAAGTGCCTTGTGGGATGAGAAGATTCCTTGGAGGAATAAAAAGTGAATTTAAAATTCACATGATTAGGGAATCTTGTGGATAAGACAAGGTTCCAAAGAGAGAGGTAGAAAGTACCTTGGATAAGACAAGGTGCCTAAAAAGGTAAACACTTGTCACATGTTACTTGATGTGACAAGTCAAATATTCCATGGGGAAGAGTTTACATTGACTTGATGTGACAAGTCAAAGATCACATGGGGAAGAGAAAAAAGATTTTAATATTCCTTGGAAGGATAAAATGAATTAAAAATTCTTTGGGAGGTTGATTAAGCTAGTTAATGAAGGATTAGATGAGGGTTAGGTGGCTAAGAGAGATTAGAGGTCAACTTGCAAAAGTTGGAGGATGTGACACATCGTAATCAAGGATTAGACATGTGCACATCTCTAATGATGAGATTAGAAGATGGATTAGGATTAGATAAAAATGATGGAGGATGTCACAAATGAGGAATTAAATAAATGTCATATTTATTTAATTCATTTGATAAAAGGGGGAAGGTATTTAATTATTTAACTAGATACCTTAGGGATTAGAAAAACTTTAGAGGTATTAATTAAATAATAGTGATATTATTTAATTAATGCAGATAAGGGGATGTTTAGATGAAAAGGGATAAATTTGGATAAATTAAGTGTCCAAATTTAGGTGTCTATAGAAATATTTGAAAAGTAACTTACCTCCACATTTTCCAGTGCCCTTTTTTAATTTTCTTACAAAATTTTCTTCCACCTCATCAAGATCATACTAATCAGATTCATCATCCTTCTCTTTCTTGCTGAATTTAAAGGAAATTTCTTTCCTTGTACCATCTTTTTCAAACTCTCTTAATTCAAAAGAAATTAAAGCACAAAACATTTGATCTCTAGAATATTGATCCAAATTTTGAGCTTCCTCAATAGGAGAAACTTTAGCACTATAAGATTTAGGAAGATTTCTCAATACCTTTTTCACAACTTCACTTTCTTCCAACTTTCCACCAAGACCATTGATGGCATTGATAATTTCATCCACCTTGAGCATGTAGGTTGTAATATCTTCATCTTTTAACATCCTTAGGGTTTCAAATTTGGCTTTGTAATTATGTATCTTAGCTTGCTTGACCTTATCATCTCCTTCATAAATGCTCTACAACTTTACCTAGAGCTCTTTAGCAGTTTTGAGACTTATCACCTTCCCAAATTTTGAATCACAAAGTCCACTCAAGATAACATGTCTTGCTTTGCCATTATTCTCATAATCCTTGATCTCATCATCACTTGTCGAACCAGTAGTAAGCATAGTATATCTATTTTCAATCGATTTCCAGACACCAAACCCTAGAGAAACAAGAAAGGATTCCATCTTGGCTTTCTAGTAAGTATAGTTTGTTCCATCAAAAATAGGCACTTTGACACCCTTCCTGTGTGCCATTTAGATCTACCTCAAGTGGTTACACTTCTTCCAAGGAACCAAAACTCTGATACCAATTGTTAGACACATATGACAACTGAGAGGGGGGTGAATCAGTTGTACATTAAAATATTCAAACCCTCATTATCATTCAAACCCTTATTAAGTATCAACGGAAAGTAAACAAATGAAACTACAACACAACAATAACCATACACATTAGAACACAAATTTTATGTGGAAACCCTAATCAGGGAAAAACCACGGTGAGGATTAGCTCACATATATATGAATAACACAACTGTATATAATAGGCTCATTGCCAGAATGACTCACTACCCAGAAGAAAATAATGGGTCACTGCCCAAAGGACTCACTATTTGGAGGACAAAAGAATAGAAGGAGATTGTTAAAAGGAGGTTCACTACCTTAGAGCAACAAGAAATTCCACCACAACAACTCTACACCATGTGCACCCTTCGGCTCACTACCTCCAACAACTTCAGGAACACTAAATATGTAGACACCATCTCCTCACCATATTTGGTAGCCTTAGGAATTTAAGATCGCACTCAAATCACCACACTTGATCACATTCAAATCATTCTTCAAATATACATCTCCAAAAATTCACCTTGCTTATAAATCCTCCATGACCTCAAACAACTTGGTTAGGTCAGCCTCAATGAAACATATGCACCTCAAACATGCAACTACCAAATAGGTGGACACCAAAACCTCCGTGGTGGAAAGAAGTGAAGGAAGACCACACCAAGGGTTAACCAATAACCAAAACTACACTAACATGCTTCTCCATGCTTCTACAAACAACACAACAACTTCACAAATAACGCTAGCATGCCAGGTCATCCAAACTTGCACTAACACTACAAGCAACCACATACATGCTTCTCTAGGTCTAGAAACAACATTTGGACCTCATAGAAACATCACACAACATCCAAGAATATTCCAACATCAATAGAATATTCAACACCACTAACACAATCACCTAAAATTGAAGAATAATACTATCAGTCTGTGCAACTAGACACATTTCCATAGAACACAACTCAAGAATCCAAGCTTGTGGAACAACTGCACACTAAACACTCCAAGGGAGGGTAGATACAAGTAGTACAAGCACATTCCAAAATATATAAGACAAGAAACAACAACATGGAGAAATGCAGAGCAATTCCATTTCTCCTAGATAACCTTCTTCATAGGCAATACACTGTCAAACACATCTTCCACTGTCGTACGATCCAGAACCTGCAACTCTAGATATAACACCTCTAAACAACTCTAATCATCACATTAAAACCACAAAAGAGAATCTTCAACAATGAAGAAATATGGAGAACAACACACAATATACCTTTGTCACCTTGCACACTCTTTTATTCAAAATTTCTTAAAAGAACTTGGATACCAATTGAACCTGCTACATCTGTAATACCTGCTCAACACCACAACTCCTCATCACAATCACACTAGAGGTTGAAATCACTAACCACAACACTTGCTCAACACCACAACTCCTCATCACAACCACACTAGAGGTTGACATTAGTAACTACAACACTTGCTCAACACCACAACTCCTCATCATGACTACGCCAAAGGTTGACATCAATGACAACACCAATGACAACATAGTGCACTAGTCTCCAATACATGGTTGGATCCCTTTCTCTAGATTCTTAAAACTTTAATTTTATTACTAATTTGTCATGTGATGAACATTCCCATGCATCTACATATCTTACATTGGTCTTCCATTTGTTCTTTTCTTTTTGTGTATTCTTAATTATCTTAGATATGTGTGTTCACTATTCTTATAGTATATCTTTACCCTATACATTTTCACCTTCTCATCTCCTTGCATGGAATGCATACATGGGCCTCGCAGTTTACTTTATCCTCCCACCCACCCCTGAGTGTCCCAAAATCTCTTATGTATTTTCTTAGATGCCTACAATGTATTTATGATTATACTACAAAAACCTTGAAATTAGTATGCATATATAAATTAGGCATATATTATTGGAATTTTCCATAAAAATAAAGCCAACCCTTAAAGTGAGTATGCAAGAAACAAACATGTACTTTTTCTATGAATAAACTCAACTAGGTTTACAAGTGGTTGGAAAATACTTGTGGGAAAATAAGACCAAAAAAATTTGATACCAAAATATTCATTATCTTCTCCTCATGGTGCTCTCCCTCTCCCATGTCCTTTGTATGCCATGACTTCTTTTCTTCTTCCTCAACCCACTCTAATACCAAATAGTGCAACTCAACAATTGAGGATCCAAAATATTGTCAATTGTTGCATCCTATTAAACTTTGAAGCATGTTGGATACACAAATAACAACCACATAATGATAAAATTTGAAGTTTCATTTAAATTCAGATTGCCTGCAACGTACATGAAGGTACAAAGATTTTAAATATTACACAACAATGTCACTCTTGCAACAACTATCTATAGGAGAACACGTGCAAAATTCACACATTCAAAGATCATCTACATGCATATAAAATCTGATCACAACTCTTCACACCAGCAAAAAACACCTACAACACACACCAAATTCAATGAAAATCATCTTCCTTTCCATACATTCTTCCTTTCTTTACATTTTCTTCATTCTTTTTCGTGTCCAAACCTCTCCTGGCAATTTGGGCATGGATTTTCCTCTCTACCTTTAGTCAAACTTCAAATCCCACTTTCTTCCCGTTGGGTGTGGGTTTTCCTATTCTTGGAATGAGCCTTTAATTTCCATTAAAAATTTGTTTTCATGCTTCTCAATCCACTCCCTCCACTCTTTCAATGTTTTCCTTTCATTTTTCCTCAACAAGGCATTTTCAAATTCTTGAAATGGATTTACAAATTGCATTAAATGCCCACTCATACGCCTTGGCATGGGACTTTTCCTTTTTGGAAAATCAACATATACACACAAAACTAAAACAATTACCAAGAAGCAACAATTAACCATTTGATTTTTCTCCAACCAAACATTAAACCATACTATGTTGGAGGAGTTGAAAATTTAAATAAAATTTTCTTGCAAGCAAAACCAAAACAAAACATAAGAAATTAAAATAAACATGTTTTTGGATGTGTAGGATTGTTCGTGCACCCTGATGCTCTTGCATCATGTATTTAATATTGTAGGATGCTACTTTTTCATGTAATTTTATTACAATAATTTGTGATAACTCTCACAAGGCATGTTTACCATTGGATTAGGGATCAAATCCTCATCTTTGATAGAATATTATAGTAACCTTAAACATTTACCATTAAATCTATAAGCTTATAATAAAAGAAAGAAACTAAACACCATCTAAAGAGAAATAAATAACATTATTGAAGATGTTTAAGGATAATAAAGAACACTAGAATCAAATAACTTCACTTAAATTAATGATAAAGTAAGAAGTCAAAGATGAATTACATAATTAAACCTTTAGTCTATGATAAACATTCACTTCTCCTAGGGCTGATCTATCTACATATATTTTAAATATAACTTACATTAGTTATCCCAATGAGCTTGTTATGACCTACAACTTAAATTGGCCTCAACAAGTGGGATTTAATATACTAACATATAATGAGTGGTTTTGTAAAGATAAATATTTTCTCTAGTCGAATTATATATCCCTTGAAAATATTTGTCATGTCAAAATTCTAATAGAATGTATTCTAAGACCTATAAACAATCATCTGAGTTGGTGAAATTAAGATAAAATAATATTGTGCTCTATATGGAAATCATAATTGGCTAAATACAATAAAATCTCTATCATTTCTTTTTAATGGTCGAATAAACTTTCATAAGACAATATATTTACCCCCATCAATTAATTATTAAAAAGGAGATAATATATTGGAATATTAAGAATAAATTTTGTTGATAATTCTCAAACTATTGCTAAAGGTGAATAGGCTCCTAAAAGATGTGCACCCCTAATTTTATAGATGAAAGGAGTGTAGTTGTCCATGCTAATCACCTTAGATAATGTCTAGGTTGAAGTTTAGTGTACCATTTAAAATAAAATGTGGGTTGTATTAATACTAGAAAACATAAATAGTGCTCTTTAAGTCCTTGAAATATAAAATCTCCATCCCATGTCTAACTTGGCTTTAAGCTTAATCTAAATGAAATTTTAGATTAGATGAAGCATTTTTTTGATCTATGTCAAACATTACTAATCTAAGTGACAAGATCCATTAGTTGAACACCTTATAGAGGAAAGTCCATTTTGTTCATGTAGATCCATGTCAAACAACCAATTTTTTATACACTAATAACATTTGCCAAAAGCTACAATTTTTATTTCAAATATAGCTATTTATTAATTTTTAAAGAAAATTTTAACTATAAAGGAATAAATTCATTCGATCATTCAACATAAATTTATTTTATATACTTCTATGTAGCATTATATAATTTAGTTTTTAGATACAAATATTTTTATTTAAACATAAAATTTAAATGTGACATCTATTTTTTAATGTTCTATAATAATCTAAATATAATTTTCTTTAGTGAGAACATTGTATAAAATAAGTTGTTATAGTTTGAACACCTATCATAATGTGTTTGGATTCCCTTCATTCCTTATTTCATTAGCTATGGTTGATTAACCTCAAATGATCAATTATTAGATAAAATAATGAGTTTGACATATTATTTTGTAATGTATATTATCCTTTTTTCTAAGAATCACTCAAGGAACAAAATATAATGGAAATTGATTTATATCCTTTTATTTATAGTGTGTTGAACTATTTTTTTAGATAGGGATGGGCACTGCTCTTGGCACACTATGTGGACAAGCTTATGGTGCACAAAGACAAGAGATACTTGGAATTTACATGCAACGCTCTTGGATTGTCCTCTCTAGTTGTGCATTGGTTCTTACATCCTTCTACATTTTTACCACACCTATCTTAAAGGTCCTTGGGCAACCTGATGATATTGCAGAGTTATCAGGGAAAGTATCTCTATGGTGTATTCCTATACTATTTTCGTTCATATTCTATTACACTCTTAGCAGACTTTTACAGTCGCAATCCAAGAATTTCATAATTGCATGGTCATCATTACTTGGGGCTATATTTAATATTCTGCTATGTTGGCTCTTTGTGTCCAAATGGAGTATGGGACTCGAGGGTGCTCTTATTTCCTTAAATATAGCATGGTGGGTGCCTGTTATTGTTCAATATGTGTATGTTACATGCGGGTGGTGTCCAGATGCATGGACTGGATACTCAATGGAGGCATTTTTAGATATTTGGCCCTTTCTAAAGCTATCAATGGCCTCTGGTTTCATGGTTTGGTGAGTTTTCATTGATTTTTAATTTATCAAAATAATATTTCTAACCATTAAACAAAAATGAATTCCCACCAATTTATTTTGTGGATTATTTTCTCTACAGGTTGGAGTATTGGTACTATAGAGTACTAGTTCTACTCACAGGAAACCTGAAAGACATAGAAGTTGCAGTTGATTCACTTTCTATTTGATAAGATCTAAACTTTGAATTAAATGTCGAAACATAATTATCCCATAAATATGCATATCTAATAGTGTTTTATTTTAAATCTCTAAGTAAAACCTATATATTCTACTAGTATTAAAGAGGAAACATTGATTATTATTCTATTTATATTTTTCAATCATCCCCATCTTTTTAGGTAAGGAAAGCTTATTAAATTAGATTTTTATTATTTAGAATGTAAAAATACAAAATATAGCATATATGAAATCAAGGTTTAGAATCACACTACTTGATGTAAAATATAAATTTCATAACTTGTAAGTACTATAATATTTTTAAAATAACCTATTTTTATTATTATAAAGTGTATAAACCTAAAATCTATATTATAAATCATGTTTCTCGTAAGGCATGGAGTTTTTCACTTGAGAGTAGATGTTATTTTCTATTGATTATATTGAATACTATATCACATTAATCCTAATCTTTTGGGGGCTAGTAGTATCCTAAATGAGATACTTTATTATGTTCTTTAATGTGAATGTTCAACTCAAAATATATAAATATTTCTATTAATAATAAGTATTTACCTTAAGATCAAAATTAAGGATATTAAATATAAATAATTATAAAGAAAATCAAATCTTTACATAGAGTTGTAAGGCAAAATAACATTTCCTAAAGATTAATTTAGGCTATTTAAATGTAATGGATAAAAAAAGTATGCATTATCCTACATTAATTTATGCTCAGGTGTGGTGTGGATAATTTAATAATTAATGTTAAAAATTTAAATTGAATTCAAAGTGGATAAGGATATTTAACTTGATGACCTGAGATGAATTAATTCAATAAAAAATATAGAATTTGACTATCTTTGGTCTAGAAATGATACCCCTATGTTTTTTGAGGACATATTCTTTATCTTAGATTGAGTCTACATGTATAGGTCACTTATAAATACATAAATTTATCCCTTTTTACATGAATATGACCTTGGTTTGGTACTAATGCTCCTTGATTTACTAAATTCACCTTTATTTTCTCTAGCATTTAGGTTGATAGTATTTACAAATACCTATAGATATATTAGATCAATAGGAGATATGCTCTCTTAGGTCAATCCCTAGACAAGGATTAGTTTTTATAGTTGATCCTATTAACATAATTTTTAGATTTTGGCTTCATTTTATAGCCCTCTAATGATACATGATATGAGTAATATGGAACTAGGGTTTCTACATGTACATGTAAAGATGCGTATTAGGCCAAAATTTATCATATCCTATATCCATGTATTTTATTTCTTAATATGTTTGCTTCAAAAGTTTGCATCCCTATGACTTTCTTTGCATCTCATGCACTTCATGCTAATGCTGTCCTTTTATTTTTTCTATCAATTCCCTATTTTATAAGTTTTCATCCTCATCCCTATTCCTTGGGCAAGCTTTCCTTCACTATCATTATGTTCTATGCATAAAACCTAACTTTTGTTTTGCCATTAACTAGTTTTCAAGGTGGTCAAATCTTTAAAATTATATGCATGCTTTATATTATATTTAGTAGCAATTTGTTATAACTACTCACCTACAAGTTAAGTGACAATATTACCTATGTAGTGACTAGGAACTAGGTAGTGGGATCATACAAATATAATTCTCTTACATTAAATCTATCCAAAAAACTATTTGTATTATGTTTGCATGTCTGACACAAGTGGTGGTAGTTTTAATTACATGATGTGATGATATGGAAAAAAAATGTTGGTTAAAGTGTAGTGTTTGGCATGTAAGTGGGTCTATATGATCATGCCAACACACTATCAAATTGGCTACATGTAAGGTGGACACATGATGTATTTTGGTTGGTCATGGATCAATAGGGAAGAAAAAAATAGTTTTGGGCCCTAGTTGATGGGCCAATACCATTGACCTTAATGAGGCTCATCTATAACTATTGCTCTAGTCTATGTTTTAGTTATTATCTATAGTACACTTGTTCTAAATTTTTCAATAAAATGTATGGTGTTGTGTTATGTGGATGCAAGGTAGTACTATTAGTATATACATTGAAATAGTAATTTTTTGGACTATAGACAGTCTTGATCAAGCAATCCTCAAAGTTCCTAAATGAGTCAAAGATTTCAAATTTTATAAGTTCTGTTGGGAAAATGTGTCTCAATCTTGTAATTATATGTGGTTTATTTTTGATAGGATGTATATATATATATATGTTTCCTAGTTACACTGATAGGTGTATACAATGGTAGCACAAAGTGAGATGTGAGTGTGTTAACTTTTTTAGGAAACTTCTTGAATGATTGACATAAATTAAATAATGATATATTGTAAATCTAGACCGTTCGTTATTAGGTTTTAGATGTAATGGTAGATATTTTGTTGTCCTGTCTTGCCCTAGAATGTAACTCTATTTTATGAGGGTGTTGTATTACAATTGTGGTACAAAGAGAGATAGTGATGTATTTTGAGAGTATGATAGCAGTCGTGTTGTCTCTTGATCTCTGAGTGGCGATACTCCTGTGAGAAGCTTGCTTTGCAAGTACATTGTAATCTTTGTGATTTACTGAATAATATATTGGGTGGCTTTTGGAGTGTGGAGTTTTTCTCCCGAAAGGGTTTTCCCCATGTAAATCACCGTGTTGTGGTATGCATGATATTTATGTTTATTTTTGTTTAAGTTTATGTAACTATTGAAGATTTGTAAAAAAATTGCATTAATCTCCTCTCAAGATTAGTGTAAGAAGTTGTTTCACTACCTTATCTTCCTTACAAGTGGTATTATAGCTTGATCACCTTCAATTTCAATTGTGGGTTGTTGGGTTTTTTGAACTAATCCAGATTTGAGTAAGAGCTTGTGTAGAAGACACTTTGTGATCTTGTTGCAGGAATTTTAAGATGACAAGTTCATCAAGGAGAATAGAGGTGGAGAAATTTTCTAGAAATAATTTTGAGATGTGGAAGCTGAAGATGGAGGATATGTTGATAGATCGAGATCTATGGGATGCTATTGATGAAAATGTTTCAAGGCCTGTAGATCCTACTTAGGCTACTCAATATGATGTTATGGACCGTAAAGCCAAGGTTCTAATCAAATTATGCTTGGAAGATTTTTTTTTAATTAATGTCGATGAGGATACCCTTGCACATAAACTATGGAAGAAGCTTGGTGAGATGTATTAGGCCAAATCTTTAGTGAACAAGATTTTTTTGAGGAAGAATTTGTATTCCATGAGAATAGAGGAGAGTGGATGAATCATAGAGCACCTAGAAGAATTCAATATGTTGGTGGCTCAATTAGCATCAGTTGGTGTCAAAATGGATGAGGAGAAATGTTAGATCCTTCTTTGTTCTTTTCTTGATTTGTGGGATTCTCTTGTTATGGCTATTGGGAGTACTTCTGTTATATTGAAGATTGAAGATGTGGTGGGTTCTTTGCTTTCTGAAGAAATGAGGAGGAAGGTATCCATGATTGCCAAGGGGGCCCTAAATGTTCATGGAATACCTAAGGAAAAAGGAAAGAAGAATGAGAAGTTTAACAAATCCAAGTCTAGGGGGAGATCTAAATCTCCTAGAAAGTCCAAAGTTATTTGTTGGAACTGAGAAAATCCTAGAAATGTTCGTAAGGAATGAAAAGAAGAAAAGAAGAAAGTTGATTTTGATTTTGAGTCTAAGAACCTGAAGATGGTGATGCATTCATTGTAGCTTTGGAAACTCGTGTGGGTAATGATGCATGGTTAATAGAAATGTATGTGTATCAAGAAGAGAGCGAAAAAGGACATATTGGTTATTTGAGGGTAGAAAAAGTTTTGTATGCTAAGAAGAACAGAGCAGAGCATAGCAGAAGTGTGAACTGGTCAAAAGATCCAAAATCTGATTATGAGCTTCATTGGAACTGAATCTAGGCATTTGTAGATGCTGTATTCTCAGTTCAAATTTTTGTTGTAATTTCAATTATACTTTGTAAGGTAGTGAGCCTTTCTCTCTTGAGTAGTGAGCTCTAGGTAGTGTGCCTGAATGTAAGTGCATTCCCCTCTTTTATCATGCTTTTAACAAAGTATACATTGTGGATTAATATCCACCATGGTTTTTCCCTTAATAGGGTTTCCATGTAAAAATTTATGGTGTTATGGTGTTCATTAATGTGATTACTTGTTTCCCTCTGTTTATATGTTGTGAATGTTGTTTTAAGTTCAATTATTGTTGTTGATAGTTTTAGATCTGATTTGAAAATCAAATATTATTGAACACTGATTCACCCCCCTCTCAATGTTCCTAGTGTCCAACAGATACTAGGTTCAGCTATGGAACCTATGATCTTGCTATTCTTTCATCCAACATTATATGAACCTAATGTTTGGACTTCTTGTGCCAAGATGGTGCATCTCAAGATGATTGTAAGGAAGTCCATAATCGAAAATGAGTGTTACCTCAATGCCAAGAAAGAAAGTGAATCCATTGTTAGAACCATTGGGGGAACTAATTATGACAATGTGATATGGCTTAGTAACAGTAAGATGATTAGCCATGTCTTATCCCATGTCAGTTAAGAAAGAAAGAGGATGTGTGAGGTGGCTAACTTTGTACCTCCTATCTCTCCCAAAAAGTTGGATTCCATACCACTTTCCAAGGATATGCTCACGGAGTGGAGTATTAATCTTGCCATGATTTTTAGGAACCCTTGTGTTCTTCCATTATCTAAAGTTATTGTAATTGCCTCTAGTGGTGAATAGGAGGGATATGTCCCCAAAAAATATGTATCTGAGAGTGAGTGTGAAGGTTATACACCCTTCGACAATGTATTTGAACAACAATCAGAGGGAAATTTCCCACTTAGCTATGTATCAAAAAGTGAATCTAAGGGATATTCTCCCCGAGACTACTTGAATATTCACTCTATGTAAATACAAGGATATTTAGAATCCTTTGATCTTAATAAAAAAATTGATTTCAAAAAAATTGTGCAAAACTCTTCTCTCAACTTCTTTGTGAATGAATGTTTGTTTTTAAATTTTTTTAGAATGCTAAGTGTTACCAAGATTTTCACCCATGGCTCAATCACGTAGAGCCCATTGAGAAAGAAGAAACAAAATCATATACTTTTAGCCTCCCTATGTTGCATTCATATATACAAATGAAATGACTTGGGAGACCACAACTACAGATCATCGCATTTACATAGATGCATGAAACATAAGAAAATTTTTACAAAAAAAAATCTTCTAAAAAAGTTATTTTATTGAACGAAATATTCATTTAACTCACACGAGTCGTGAGTTTAACTGTTGCTTTCTTATTCAATGCAAAACAAAATCAACATATACATGAATAAGTAAACAAATGAAAACAAAATGCATTTAGGGAGGGTAACCAGTCATTTCGTGAGAATGATTGGTTCTATCGAGTCTTTTGGTTGCTACCCGAGTTGTCCTGGTTTGTTCCTAGCTCCTTAGGACTCCTGTTTCCTACAATGAATCAAAGCAATGTGTTAGAGCTGTGCTCTAGGCAATGAAAGATTGCACACCATACATGATAATTTGCCCATTCATGTATAAATTAACCTTAATTTGCATCAAACAAACATCTTTATGCTGAATATATCAAAGAAAACACTGAAGCCATCGAGATATCACATCAAAGTATGCATATTTTTCTAACTCGTTTCTTTCATGTGCAACTACAGGTGCAATTATTTATCTGATCAAATATGAGTGGGGATAAATGTGGCTCCCACAAGGGTTGAGCTCATCTCATAATAAGATATGCATACAGAAATATCATAAGTAAATGCAGATGTGATATACCATTTCTTATTAATAGCTACAGTAAGAGTGCAATGTGTTTCAAATCATGAGCATAGTTTTTACAAGCTCATAGTGCAACAAGAGATTGCAGGAAGAATCATAAACAATGAGAACAATGAAAGAAAGTTGGATTTTTGTTCTTGTACAAACTTCTCATCATACTCTTCAAAAAGTATCAAGTATGGAAATCAAATAGTGATTTCTTTGTCATAATCGAAGAATGCATATTCAACCAAATTCATTACATGATACTGTCCCTTATGGTGAGCAAGCCTCCCCATAAGAAGATTCATCCTTTATAGCAAAGACAAAGTTTTGTACAGAGATTAATTTCAGTCTGCCAATATAATCCAAGCATGGTGGTCTCAATGCATCATGGAAATGTTCTTAATGTGTCCTTATTAAATGGGTAGAAATCATGTTGTAAACATTGGTTATACAGTTATGGACCAGAATAATTGTATGCAACCTTTAAGGGCGATGGTTTCAATGTTGAAAAAAATCACCATAACAGTGTTAAATGAAAGCCATCATGTCATTACAGATATTTCCCTTTACCAATGACAAATCAAATAATAGTGTCATATGCTTCATGAATAATATGAGTAGCATTTTTAGTAAAGTATTTCTATGAGGAAATAGGGCGCGACTAGTGTTAGAAGCTAAGGACTATCATAATGAATCTTGTAGCAGTAATCATACAACTATAGTTACGAAAAATGAAACCCACTTTAAGTGAAATGTGGAATGTGAAGAATACGGCCTGTAAGGAAGTTGAATCCTCGGCTATGGGAAGTAGAGATGAAGTACCCATATTTTCAAAGAAATGCAATGATGAAACCTGCAGCCTATGGTTCTTATTAAATCTTCATATTTTTACTTGAAATCCAGAAGGTGTACCAAATAGAAATCATAGCAAAGGAAATATCCTTCAGAAATGAAATAAAATGGTGAATCTTCTAAAATTCTTTCCCACACAATCTCTAGAGGAAATCTCAAGCAACCTCCATTAAGTTTCATTAACCCCAACCATGGCAGTCATGAGTGAACATGCAACAGAAATATATATCAAAAATGACTATGCCCATGTGTTCTACATAAATCATCAATACAGGAAAAGGAAAGTTTCAGAACTTCAAGCTATAGGGAAATCAAAATAGATGTATGCCCAGATACATAAAGAAAAATCGTAGCCTGTGAATGCACAATTTTACAAAGCTTAAAATCAAATAATTGGGAGTGTGGAATAGAAGTTTTAGCTCAGGTTCGAGTTATTTTTCTTAGTGGAAATCACATAAATAATGAAGCGACATAAAAAATGGCTTACCTAGAGTTCCCTGTTGGTTTGTACGTGGTTTAGTGCCTCTGTAACAGTGGATTCTTCCTTTAAAATTTATGTTGATAACACAGTAGAAACCCTCATGGTGGCACCTATATTTCTTCTAGAAGGCTCGACTGAAAACAAGCTAAAAATGCTTTGCATTTTTGCATATTTTACCTTTTAGGGCTTTTACCCTAATTACCTAGCAATGGATTTTTCTTTTGTTTTTAAATATAACTTTGCAAAATAAATTACATATGACTTCATGTTATGCCTTAATTTGCATATTACTTATGCTCTATAGTGTTTCTCATATGGATGACCCATTGCCTTTATTTTTGCATCTAATTTAAAGAATTGTAAAACATTTATTCAAATGATGGAGTTATAAATCATTTGATTTATGTTACTATAAATGCAAAGTAAGGTGAGGAGTTTTCAATGCATGACAAAGGAAGTCATTCAATTCAGTTAATATGGATATGGTTAAAGATTGATATCTATACAAGCATCTTGGAGGGAGTTGAGGAAGTTTGCAAACACAAGGAAGATATATAGGAGGATTTGTTTACTTTGGAGACAAAATTGGAGCTTTTGGAAAGTGTTTTGAAGAGTCATCATGTAACACTTGGTCAAAATTGATCATTTCAACCATATTGAAGCCTTTTGGATGAGATTTAGGGACTAGATTTTAGGGATGATGGTTACATCCGACCCAAGGAGGTTGTGTACTCCTTGTTTTGTGGAGCTCTTATACTTAGTCATTTTTTGACTCATTTTGTAGGAGACTTCTTCTTATGCAATTTTGGGAGTTAGTGATTCTCACAATCCTTTCTCAGACTTGCAGCTTTTGTAACTCATTTTGGCTTGTATGATAGAGGTTACCTTGGAAAAATAATGAAGTTAAGTGCTTTACCATCTCATTTCTTTTGTTCTTTGTGTGTACTTGCTTGATCAATCAAGCCACTTGTGAGATTATCTTTTTTCCTTGTGGTTTTATCTCACTGATAACATCTTTTGTAGAAGATTGTGTATATTGCAGGTTATAAGTTGTGTAAAAGTGCATATGATTCTAGTTGTGAAAATTTCTTTCCTTCTAGATATAGGCATTAACACCATCTTATAAAATATTTATGCAAGAAACACATAAGACTGGGATGTGTATGTTAAACTTTTCTTTTGTTTAAACTCGTGTGTTTAATCTATTTACAAGTCAAGCTAATGTTCTAGTGCATCACCCTTAGGAGTAGATTTTTATTTTAAAATATTTCTTTTTCCCTTTCCCTCACAAGTTAGTGGTTTTAGAGTGGTAACCAACTAGGAAGCCAACCTTCTCCGGAGGTTGGCCTCTGCTTATAAGTGACCCACAACTTTTGGAGGTCTTCCCATGTTTACTCTGAAAAGCTAAGTCTTGCAACTTAACTTGTCAAATCTTGCAGCTTAGCTAGGGTGCAATTTCAATAGATAACACTAAGTAAGCCTTCGTAGGATATAATTGAAATGAAACCTCCAGGAGGAACACTAAGTTTGTGTAAATGGTTAGAACAAGAATCAACCTTAGGGGTAGCCAAGAGGTAGGCCAAGGTGAGAAAAAATTTGAGGCTAAATTGGATCAAAATTTAGCTATGATGAATGAGACTAGAGAAAGAATTGGACACCTTGAGCAAGAGGTAAGAGGAATGAAAAGGAAAGAACATTAAGTTCCTAATGGTGAGGAAAGAGAAAATTCTCATGATCATTCTCATTCAAGTGATCATGAAAATGATGAATCCTAATCTAGGTCTAAAGGAAGTAAGAAGAAATGAATTGCAAGTGAATTATCAAGAGATATGAGGAAGGTCACCCCTCCTAAGTTTAACGGATCCACTAGTGGGGATGCAGTTAAAGCATGGCTCATAGAAATGGAGAAATATTTTGAGATAAGAAATTATTCTAGAATAATTAAGCTTGTCTAGGGAGCCATTCAATAAGTTGGAGAAGCATCCACATAGTGGATGAACAAAAGAGATGGAGCTTGGGTTAAGTTCCTTAAGTATCACTTGGGATGAATTCATGGAAATTTTTTGAAAGTAGTGGCTACCTCAGCTTTATTATGATCAAAAGCTTATTGATTTTTAGAATTTAAAGCAAGGAGATTCCACAATAATTGAGTAAATTGGGAGAAATTCACTCATCTTCTAAAGTACATGCCAATATGCCAAAAGGACAAGAAATTTCACATTAGGTAGTTCATCATGGGCTTTAACACCCAAATTAGAGGAGAAGTAGACATACACAGTCTTGCTACTATGAAATTGGTGTACAAGAAATCCATTAAGAAAGAGAGGAGGCTTAAATCTATCTCTACCTACTATGAAAAGAATCAAAAAAAGTTTGATTGGTCACAAGCTAATCAAAATTTTAAAAAGCCAAGTGATGGGTAGGATTTTCAAAGGAAAGGAGGCAAGGGATTCTGTAATAATCATAATGAATCTAGAAGAGACCATAGGGGGGACAACAATAACAACAACCCCAATAGGAACGAAGGTCTAGTTCTAGGAAATCAATAATTTGGAAAGGGCCATTGAGAGGATATTTCACTTGTGGAGGAGATTACTATGCAAGTCGGTTCCCCAACAAACCACTAGGGACGCAACCACATGCAAAATAATCTACGTCCTCAATGAGTATCTTTCCAACATAAGATTCATGTATCGTTAGACAATTGGCAAGTGGAGTATCAGATTACTCCCATTGAAATTCTAGGTACTTTGTTTGGTATGCCTATTTCAATTCTAATTGATATCAATGCAACATAAATTTTTGTTTCTCCTAGTATAGGTAGTAAAATTTCTAGAAAATATGGCCATATGGAAAAGTCTTAGATTTTTTAATATGCAAATGAGACAAAAGCTAAGGTGGAGCAATGTTTATTCAAAGCAAGGGTTGAACTTTTGAGTTTCTCTATGGAAGTATATTTGTATGTAGTCCCCCTAGGTTCATATGATGCCATATTATGAATGAATTGTCTATGGAAGTATAGAGCCAAAGTAGATTATCATGCTAAAACTATAAAAAAATTAGATGATCTTGGGAACTAGATATTCTTGCAAGGGATGCCTAGAGAAGCCAAGTTACGAAAAATATTTGCCATACAAATGCATCTAGAGCTAAAAAGAAGGGATGTCAACTTTTTACTATGAAAATGGAAAAATGGAAGAATGCAAGAAGTTTATCTCTCAATATTATGTAGTATACTATGGACTCCAAGATCTCCAAGTAGCCAAAAAAGGTGAGGTGGTGGAATGAAGAAAATTGGATATGGAGAAATATCGTATCCTAAGGGATTTTGTGGATGTATTTCTAGATGAATGACCTAGATTACCTCCCAAAAGAGTGTTTGATTTCACCATCAATATTGTTCTAGTGTTAGAGCCTATATCAAAAGTTCCATATAGGATTACCATGATAGAGTTAATGGAGTTGAAAGCTCAATTGGAGGAGTTGTTATCCAAAGGATTGATTAGACCCAGTGTTTCACCCTAGGGAGTGCTAGTGATCTTTGTGAAGAAGGATGGTAAACTACACTTGTGCATTGATTATCGCTTTCTTAAAAAAAAATTGATAAAGAACACTTGTACCCATTACCATGTATCAACAATCTCTTTGATCAGATGCGAGGAGTGGTAGTGTTTTCAAAAATTGATCTACAGTCAGGATATCATCAATTGAGGATCAAGGATGAAGACATATTCAAAACAACCTTCAGGACTAGGTATCGTCATTACGAGTTCACAATCCTACCTTTTGGACTAATGAATGGACCTACAAATTTCATGAACTTGATGAATAATGTATTCAAATACTGTTTAGACAAGTTCATGTTGGTCTTCTTGGATGATATTCTTATCTACTCCAAGAATGAAGAGGAACATCTCTAGCATCTAAAGATTATTCTCCAATGTCTACGAGAGCATACAATTAATGGAAAACTCTCAAAATGTACTTTATTTCATAAGGAAGTGTAGTATCTAGGTCATGTGATTTCAAATAATGAGATTGCAATTGATCCTGCAAAAAATAAAGCAGTGCTTGAATGGCCAGTGCCAAAGAATGTGTCAAAAGTTAGAAGATTTATGGGTTTGGTGGGTTATTATCTAAACTTTTTGGAACACTTTTCTAGAATAAATTTTCTCATTACATCATTATAGGGAAAGGGGAAGAAGTTTGAATGGATAGAGAAATGTCAAGCAACATTTGGCCAACTCAAGGAGAAGTTAACTACAACTTTGAATATGAAAGTACCAGATCTTGATGGTGATTTTATTGTCATCATAGATTCTTAAAAGGAAGGTTTGGGAAGAGTATTGATACAGGAGGGGCAATTTATAGCCTATGAGTCTAGTAAGATAAGCCCTATGAGCAAAACTATGTCTCACATGATTTGGAATTGGCAATAGTTGTCCATTCATTACAAAGGAGATGGTCTAAAGTATTTATTTACCCAATCAAATTTGAATGCACGACAAAGGAGATGGTTGGAATTGATATCTGATTATGATTTTAATATCAATTATATCAAGGGCAAGGAAATTTGAGTTACAGATTCCCTAAGTTGTAGGATACATATCTCCTTAATGATATTAATTCAAACTGATTTCAAGGGTCAAGTGTTACAAAAATCCAAGGGTGACGAGTACTATGAACAATTCAAGTAAAAACTCTTGGACAATCCACAAGACCCAAGGTATGAAAGATTTCACTTTGAACTTGATGGTTTATTAAGGTTTAAGGGAAGAATTTGTGTCTGACTCTAAGGAACTAAGGAATATAGTGTGGAAAGAAGTTCATACTGCACCTTATTCTAGACATCCTAGAGTAACGAAGTTGTTCACTAATGTTGAGCCATTGTATTTCTAGAAAGGAATAAAAAGGGGTGCTGCAAGATTTGTAGCAAGTTGATTAGAATGTTAGAGGGTGAAGGAAAAACATCATCACCCTGCATGACTTTTGTATCCTCATGAAGTTCCAAAAATAAAATGGAAAGTCATTACTATGGGTTTTGTGCAAGGTCTTCCAATGTTGAGGAATAAACATAATGCCATTCTAGTAGTAGTGGATAAGCTTACAAAGATGGATCATTTTATTCCAAGGAATTTAATGAATGGAGCTCCCATTATAGCTCAAAAGCTTATTCAAGAGGTATTTAGGTTTCATGGAATTCCTGAGAAGATTATTTCTAGCAGGGATGCTTGTGTGACATCTAGGTTTTAGTAAACCTTGTTTTCTTCACTTGGGATACAGTTGAACATAAGTTTAGCATATCATCTTAAAATTGATGGAAAAATTGAAAGGGTGAAAAAAGTGTTAGAGTATCTACTAAGAATGTATTGCATGGATCAGCAATACAAGTGGGAAGATTACCTACCATTGGTGGAATTTATGTATAACAACTCTTATCATTCCATAAATAAGATGGCTTTGTTTGAAGCATTGTATGCTAGGAAGTTCCAAACTCCTATAAGCTAAGATAAGCTAGATGATAGTCTATCCAAAATGGAGGAACAAGTTAGTATAATTAGGAAAAGGCTAGTAGAAACTAATGATAGGATGAAAAGCTATGTAGATTCAAAATGGGTACCTAGAAATTTCTCAATAGGAGAAAAGGTTTTGTCAAGAGTTAACCTCAAAAGAGTTCTATAAAATCAAGGAAGTCATCCAACTAGCTCCACAATTCATAGGTCCTTTTGAGGTTCTTGAAGAAGTTAACCCTATAGCTTACTAAATTTTGTTGCCACCAACTCTTGCTAGAATGCATAATGTCTCTCATGTGTC
This sequence comes from Sequoia sempervirens, assembly GCA_007258455.2. NCBI lineage: Eukaryota > Viridiplantae > Streptophyta > Pinopsida > Cupressales > Cupressaceae > Sequoia > Sequoia sempervirens. The sequence continues at coordinate 183,533 of VDFB02368333.1, forward strand.
ATACCTTAAGAAGTACATTCTAGGGGATAAACATGTTAATTATTGGAATGCTTCACATGTATAGGACCCAAAAGTGGTAACAATCAAGCCTCTCATAGCACTCAAAATGTGTAGGCTTCACTCAAGAAATAGAGAGGTCCTGGAATGCAATGTACAATAGAATCAGTATGCAAAAGATTCTACCACTTGGGAGGACTATGCTGAGATGAAGAAAAAATTTCCTCATGTTTTTCTATACTTTGAAAGTTCTTAAAAATAATGATGTTATTTTTTATGGTTGATACTTAAAATTGTCAGGGACAATGATTCACAAGGGGGGGAATATGTTACACCCCATTGTGTTATTACCTATTTACTGTTACTTGATGAGTTAAAATGTTTTAATACATGATTATGTTTTGTATATTTTGATGGAAAATGTGATGAATGAATGTGATATGCAATATAGGATACTTTAAATTATTTCAAGATAAAGATATTTGATGCATATGAATGTAATGTTATTGGCTAACTACTATTGTGATGCACTAAGTTGGATGTAGGAAAGAAGTAAGCCTTCAAAAAAGAAGTGGAGTATCACTCAAGAGAAGAACTTGGTTTGGTAACCCTTAATATACCTATTTGAGCTATCACACACTCACATTCTAGTTTGGTTAAATTGAGTCAATTTAGTTTGAGATTTGGAAAGTAAACCTTTGGTCATAGTTTGGGGATGATTTGTTATGGTTTTGTTTTTGATCTTTGATTTCATGATTGTTTCTTAGTTTGGATTATTTGGTTAAATATTTGTATTGAGTATAAGTTCTTCATGTATTTAATATTTATGTATTAATCAATGAGTATATACATAGAATATATATGTATATATGTATGTTATTGTGATAACTCATACATGTGAGTATATATGTATGTGCATATATGTAGGTAGAAGTACTTACACATACTCATGTGCAAATATATCATATGCATGAGAATATCAAGTGGAAATATGACATATATACTATATATATATACCGATTGATGAATATGTAAATATATGTATTTATTGTGATACTAAAATAATAATATATGTATATAATACCTATACATATACATGTTAATGTATATGTATATACACACATATTAATATATATATCTATGTATATTTAATTGTTAATATATTTAAATGTCAATCAATGATTTTAATATGCATATATATGTTTATATATATAATGTTATCATGTTATAACTGTGAGCATAATCATAGTGTTAACTAAACATGCTAGATCCAAATGAATTTAAAGCCTATTTAATTACCTAAGTCATGATCCCAATAAGATATTCAACATCAACAAAGCGAAGAAGCCATTAAAACTAACATGCTAAAACACAAAATCTTGTCAAACATCTATTCTAAGACATTGAATCTTATCCTATTGGGGGAGTGGTGTTGCATTGATGTGGAATGGCGACCCTTTCTCAATCCCTTGGATAATATGAGCCTTTCCAATCAATTTTATTGATTAAAATCGATGGAAATTGATGAAAAGATGAACAAAAACATGATAAAAGATAGATTAATGCATGAAAATTAATCTAAAATGCTATCAAATGTAAAACATGAATGCAAATGGGTGTGATTTTCAATAGCATAAGTTTGTTATCAAAAGATGGATCCCTATTCAATAGTTGCAAAGTCTATTTATAGAATAGGCAATGAGAAACCAATGGTCAAGATGGAAAGAAGATGGATGCATGGATCATGGATTCCTATCAAGGGTTGAGAATGAAAGTTGATATTTAATCAAGGGCTCATAATCATGCAAAGAAGCACACTTTCAAAGCTTACTCAAGAATTTTGTTGAAAGTTTGTTACAAAGAAGAATATTCCCTTTTTGAATGAGTGAAAAGGGAGAATATTCTCAAGGAATATTCTCATGCAAGTGGATGAGGAAAATTAGCATTTAACAAATTAAAACAAAGTTTTAATGTGCAAAGGGGAGGGATATTCCATAGGAATATTCCCTTTTGGAAGAATTTAAGATTTAGCATTAAATAATTAATTTATTTAATGAAAGGGGTGAGATTAGGATATTTAATTAAATAACTAGGATAACTAGGATTTGTTTAATTAAATAAGAACATATAAGAAAGCTAATTAAATAATTTGCATTATTCGATTAGACAGGATGAAAGATGAATCTTTTGAAAAGTGGATTAACCTAATTAGGTTAATTAGATTAATAGATAAACATGAGGCCTTTGATTAATTAACTAGGTTAATTTAATCAAATAAGAAAAAAGAGGATGAAATTTAGGACAAAATGATGTTATTATATCATATGCTAGTGTTTGGTATCATTCCAAACATTTTTAAGTGTCTACATTTTTCCCCTCTTTGAAGCGAGGTACCTACTACGTTGGTTCAAAGGCTGACACTTTTCGAATTAAAAATGCTACTTAGATCAAAAAATTAAAAAAAAATTCTGATTTTTTGGATGCCCCATTGTTGCCCGAGCAGAAGGAATAAGTTGGTTCCCTACCCTCGTGAGAGATCGAGCATAAATTTTGAATTTTGGGTTGATCTCTCAACAAAGGTAAAATATTAATTCAGGTGCCAAAAAACATGCCTCGAGATGTGAAAAGGGCCTCAAAAATGCAAAAAATGGCATAAAATAGGTTGCAAAGTGCAAAAATAGATAAAACAGGCTAAAACCATAGCTACACCCTCAAATTAGGGCAAAAAACCCTAAATTTTAGGCTTAAATAGGTGAGAAAGGTACACTTCCAATTCATTTTTGCATTTACACTATAACAATTTTGTGCATTTTGAGCTCTGACACCTTGATGAGATGGCCCATCATGCACTTCCAATTCACCTTTCCAAGTGAGTCTGAGAGTACCAGCATTGAACAAACGTAGGACCCCAAGTATGTGACTTAAAATTTGTCTTGGTTTTCACAATTTAGTGCATTTATTAGCATGTCAAAATTAGGTTTTCTAGGGTGTCATTGTATAATGACGTGTAAAAGGGGTCATCGACGTCACTATTGATGTTATAATGATGCACTTGTTGTATAGTGGTGCACTAGGGTTTCTTATTTTGGCGATGCACCTTTCCTTGGTGCCACGCTTAGAGAATAGCGACACACCATTGTGGTGGGTGACTCACTTAGTAAATAGTGGCATGCAATAATTTTTAAGTATAGTGACGTGTCTTAATTCTGATATGCATTTGAGTATTGCAATGTGTGTCACAAAATTGGCAACATGCCCCCAAAAATGATATAGCGGCACACCCTAGAAATGGTGATGCTATTGATTTCAGTGACACAATTGATGTTCTAGGATGTCGACCCTCATATTTTTAACTTGTTTCCATATTTTAGGTAAATTGACACTGTGTGTGCAATGTGTGTAGGAGGATATTCAACCTTTGATGTCCTGGGAGCACCAACCAGAGATTTTGGCAGCAGTAGGGGATTTCAACAATGTCGATATAGATCACCCATGAGCTCCCATATTAGGGTTCATCATCTTTATGCTAGAGGTCCACACACATCTAGCCATGATGACAACACTTATCAAGAGGTGGCATAGTGAGACATCCTCTTTCCATCTGCCCACTCACGAGGCCATAATAATGCTTGAGAAAGTGTGGTGGATCCTTCGGCTTCCCATTCATGCGGAGCGTGTTATTTATGATACATATGTTGGGAAGGATCCATGTTGCTCACTTTTGTGCACTAATCAAATCATTTTGGTGAGCTTGTAGATAGACTTAGATATATACCAAGGATGAGTGCCCTTTTTTGATTGGTTGTGGCTACTCTCATTTCAGGTGTGATTTACCCAAATAGATGGGGTAGAGGCTTTAGTCCATGTTGGGGGGTGGCATGGCATGAGATGATTCGACAGACCACTTTGTATGCCTGGGGGTCAATTATTTTGGACTTCTTATAATAACATGCTATGAGATGGATTTTTATGATATGCAAAGGATATGATATGTTTATGTAGGATGTATGTATATGGATGATGCATAGGATTATATTTATTATATGTATATGATGGATGATTACGCAATGGATTAAGATGCTTAAAATAACAAATCTATGTTATCCTGAACAACTGAAATGATAATGATGATGCAATGGATGATGTTTCTTTTTATTCTAATATGCTTTAATGATGCAAGATGCATGCATTCTGATGAATTTTGGATGTAGGATGGATGCATGATGATGTTTTTGTTGACTATCATGATACCAGGTTAGCGTGGAAAGAAGATAGAAGAATAAGGTGGATGATTTGACCATTGATTTTGAGATTTTATTTTAGATTCCAACAAGTCCATGATCCATCAAGAATTTATTAGATTATGGTGATGAGATGGATGATTTTTCTCATATCTAGGATTGGGACTTTCTATCATTCCTTATGTTTGATATAGCACATAGACGCGATACATCATGGTATTGATAACCAAGATGACGTGGTAGCTAGTGTAATGGACTTTGACTTTGCAAACAATTAAGATAGTCCTTGTTAACACCTTGACATACATAAACCTCGTTGGAATGTAGGTTAGAAGTGTAGAATATCTTGGACCAAACCATACACAATAGTCATCAAGCTACTCCAAACAACTTCCCTACACACAACTAAGAAAGTATGCACCAAGATTATTTTACAAGAATACCCACAAGCATAGAAAATGAAAGATAATGATTGATGCCCCATTCCTTTCTCTCTAAATCATTGAGACAGCATAGAGATATCCTTGGACTGGGTCATTGAGATAAATCATAAGATAAGATCAAAGAAAAATAGTCAGTGTTATCTATATCTCTTGCCAGCTTAACATAGGTAAGGCGATTTCTGATGTTGACACCCATTGTCGAAAGGATGCATCCTAGGATTAGGTGTGTGATAGGTTTTTGATATAAACTCTACTGACTCATTTGCCTATGATCTAGGCTTTAAATTTTGACATTTAGTTCTCACTTCACATCTTGGGACACTTTTTTTCTACTTGTTTTGCCAAAGTTTGAAGATGATGATTGATTTATTATGGGCGAAAGTTTATTGTAGATGGAAGCGAAATGGGATGGATGGTTTTGGATTTTTGAGAATATTTCAATGTTTTTGGTATTTTGAATTTTTGTTGAGGTTGTTTTTAGTCTTTTTGAATTTTATGTGGACATTTTGTTTTCTCATTTATTTGAGGCTATTTAGGGTTTTCTAAGTTTTCCACTATTTTGGGTTTTCAATTTTCAAATGGTTTGGGGTTTTCTGAGTTTTCAAATGTTTTTGGGTTTTTCTAAGTTTTTACATATTTTGGGGGCTTTTCAAGATTTTGACCAAGAGCCTAACCTAAAAGACTATCCTAGGGGCCTCGGGGGCTGATCAAAGATGAGTCTTGCCTACACTATACATGTAGAGACCATGTAGTTCAATTGACTTGACTTATTGTTGATGAGATATGAACACTTGATGGATTGTTAGTTTATTATGATGGATTTCTAACCTAAAGTGTCTTGGGGACACATCAATGATGGCCTTGCCTATGTTTAAGCTCAGAGACAATGTAGTTTGATATGGTTTTGTTTTTAGATTTTCAATGTTTTGATATGTTTAGGGATTTTGATGTGTTTTGGATGTTTTGGGATTTTTACTTTACAATTTTTTGAATGTTTTTGGATTTTAGCTATAAAAGATTTTGATGTTTTTGGATTTTTAGCTATACAAGATTTTGATGTTTTTATATTTTGACAAGTGTTTTATGATTTTTTTTGGATTTTCAATGAGATTTCCAATAACCTTAAGATATACAAGAACTTGATCTAATGCATAACAAATTTTTCCTAGTGTGATGTGATAGACTACCTCAATATAGGTAGGAAAAACTAACCTTCAGACTTTGCCAAGTAGTACTAAAGGGGAATATGATACTTTACAATATCAAGCTATGATACAAATGTGGATGGGTGATGGAATAAATAGGATGAAGGATGGGATGGATGGATGCGATGAAAAGAATGATAAGACAAAGAGCCAAAGATATATGGAGGTGTTTTATTTATGCAAGGCTCCTGTTTGCCAGGTTTTCACCAAGGTACTTTCCCAAAGCACCGCCGAAGTCATTTTCACTAGAGGATTATTTTTTTCTTTACCATTTTCAATCCTTTTTCTTATTTTTTTATTTTTGATCATTTTTTGATTTTTTTGTCTTTTTAGATTTACACCCTTGAAACCTAGGCATAAAACTTTTTAAGATTTAAACTATTGATTGGCTTCTACAAGGGTTCACCTTTAGGTGTTGATACTTGATAATCTCCTGATCCATAGCTTGGTGTGACAACAAATGGGCCTAACCAGTTAGGCTCAAAATTTCTTTGAATGTCCTGATTTGGAATGTTCTTCTAATTCTACTTGAGCATAAGATACCCTACCTAGAAAGACTGACTCTTTATCTTCTTGTTATAAATTTGTCTCAGTCAGTTTTGGTAGGCTTGCAAATGATTTAAGGCATCAAGATGACACTCATCCAGGAGTTCTAACTCATTTAGCCGAGATACTTTGTATTGTTCACCGGTGATTAGATTTTGTAGTGACACTCATAGTGAAGGAAGCTCGACCTCAATACTAGGTAGAATGGATTCTGACCCATAGACCAAAGAGAAATGGGTTGCACTTGTTGGTGTGTTGATGTTGGTTTGATAATCCCATAGGGTGAGACTTAACTATAGATTCCAATCATGGCCAACTTCAATGACCATTTTCTTCAATATTTTTAGAATGGTCTTGTTTGTAGCCTCAGTTTGATCATTTCCCTAGGGTTAGATAGGGTGGAGAATTGATGTTGGATGTTAAATTGGTGGTATAGCTCATGTACATCCTAATTTTTGAAGGGTTTTCAGTTATTTGAGATAAGGGTCTATGAAACACCATAATGATAGATAAGGTAATTTAGGATAAACTTGGAGATTTACTTCCTCGTTATTTAAGTCATAGGAATGGCTTCCACCACTTGGTAAAGTATTATGTGGTCGTGATGATGAATTTATGGCCATTGGATGAGGTTGGAGTAATTTTTCCTATGAGTTCAAGCCCCCACTACAAGAAAGTCCAAGGTGTGACCATTGGTTGTAACTCCTGAGCTGGAGCATGAATAAGATCTCCTTACTATTGACATTGGATAAAATTCTACACATATTGATAGGATTCTCTTTCCATGGTTGGCCAGTAATACCCCATCCTCAATAGTTTCTTAGCTAAATTCATACTACTAGAATGGGAACCACATATGCCATCATGTACTTTTGTTAAGGTGGTCAAGGCTTCCTCTTGGTTAAGACATTGTAGTAATGTCCCCTCGATGCCTTGACGATATAAGCTATCACATAGGATCATGAATCAGGATTCTTTTTTAACAAAGGTATTTTTAAGGTTGGATGTAATATCGGATGGGAGGGCACCTTTGCTAAGATAGGTGAATATATCGTGATATTATGGGGAACCAAGACCAACGATGAAACTTGCAAATTCAAATTCAAGGATTTTAAAAGATGGTATGAGAAGTTGTTCTAGCAAGAATTCACATTGAAGGATCATGTTGTGTGGCATGTCTAACAATGACCCAATTGTCACCATGGCATCTGTTGCCTTCTTATTCACACGAGGTATTTGCTAAAAGGTTATGTGTATGAAAAATTTCTTAAGAATTTCTACCATATTTTTATAAGGAGTGATTTTATCATCCTTAGTTTGGTAGTTGTCATTGACATGGTTGAAAATTAGTTGTGAGTCTCTGTAGACCTTTAACTCTTATATCTTCCTTTAGACTTCTATCCTTAACCCCATTATTAGAGATTCATACTCAACAATATTATTAATACATGGAAATGATAGTCAGTATGACTTTGGAATGCAATTACCTTAAGGGGTGATGAAAAGAATACCCACCCCTAATCCATGTTGGATAAATGATCCATCAAAGTACATTTTCCACTAACCTATTGTATTGATAAGGAACACTAATTTATTAGGAAATTCAGATATCAAAGAATTCTCTACATAGATAGGTGCTTTTTCCAGTTGATCTGCAATCACTTTTCCTTTTATTTCCTTTAGCTCCACGTACTTGATGTCAAATTCAGTCAAGATCATTACCCCTTTGGGTTAATTTTAGCAATAAGCTTGATGTGATGTGATAGCATGTAATGTCTAAACTTTTTTGAATAAAAAACTATTGCTAAGCATGCCTTCTCAATGGAGGAGTAGTTCATTTCATATCCTACCAAGGTCATGCTAATATAATAGGTGGCTATTTCTTTTTCATTTTCATCATGTTGTGCTAGAAGAGAACCTAATGTTGTTGATGTTGTTGAGATATATAGGATCAATGGCTTGTTTGGTATCAACAACATGAGCACTGGAGGTTTTAATAGGTAGTCCTTGATCTTCTAGAAGTCTTTATCACACTTCTCATCCCACTTGTACATTATTCCCTTATGGAGAAGGTACAAGAAAGGGTAGATCTTGTCTGATAATTGTGATATGAATCTTCTAATGGATTACAATCTTCCTTATAGCCCTATCATCTACTTCAAAGTTTGTGGTGGTTCCATGTATAGGATGGCTTTCACTTTTGTTGGATCTATCTCGATCCCTCTTTGTGACATGATGTAGCCAAGAAGCTTCCCTAATGTAACCCCAAAGACACACTTTTTTGGGTTTAGCCGTACTTTATACTCTTTGAGCCTATTGAAGATGGGTCCTAATACCTCTATGTTCTCACTCATTTTATTTTACTTGGCCAAAATATCATCCACATAGTCTTTGAATGTTTTGTGGATCGTATCATGAAAGATGAGGGTCATTACTCTTTGATAGGTCACTCCTGCATTCTTCAACCCAAATGGCATCATATTCCAATAATGTGTTCCCCATGGACAAGTGAATAAAGTTATGTGTTGATCCTCCTTGGCGATCATGATTTGATTATAGCTTGAGAAACCATCCATGAGTGATAGCATTTCATGTACAGTTGTTAAATCAACGATAATGTCGATCTTAGGAAGAGGGAAATCATCCTTTAGACATGCTTTGTTCAAGTCTCTAAAATTTGTGTATATTTTGATGCCCCTAGTGGGTTTGGAAACTGGTACCAAGTTGGAAACCCACTTAGGATAGTCAATTAGTCGGGTAAATTTTATGTCAAGAACCTTTTGTAACTCAAGTTTTACCAAGAGTGCTATTTGAGGGTGCATCTTCCTTAATTTCTACTTCACCAGTTTGGATTGAGAATAAACTACTAAATGATGCACAACCACTTCAGGATCGATCCTTGACATATCTGTGTATGACCATGCAAAGTTTGTTCTTCTCTCTTTCAATAATGTTATGAGGTTCTTCTATTATTCATCCAAGAAGGATTCAGCATAGAAAGTTATCTTTGGTGCCTCTTCTATTCCTACATTCACTAGGGTGTCCTTTTCTGCTAACACTGTTCACTTTTTTAGACACATTACACTAAGGGGGAGATTGAATCCCTCATCCTTGGGTGCCTCTGAGAGGTTTTCACCCTCAGATGCATCCTTTATTTTTACTATTTATAGGATTAGAAAGTGCCACAATGTGTTTTTTACTCAAAGATCTGCATGTTATTTTCATGTCGTCAATTTTGTGACTGAAGGATTCAATCATCTCCCCATAGCATGCTTGTGTGTATAGCTCTATATCAAAACCTGCTTTGTGATTCCCATATGGTATGTTGTCACAGAGTTGCATGAATTTTGATATTGCTTCAACATTTTCAAATAAATCTAAAATCAATGGTCCATGTTGGTCCGAGTTGATGGGTTGGGGGTATACTAGGCTTATTGCAGTGGTTTGGTCATTTGGGGTAAAAGACATTGTGGATATCATAAAGAGAGAGTTATTCTTGAATAGATCAACAATGTTGAGAGGAAATTCATCTAGGGTAGTGTCACGCGATGTGGGTAACCAAGAGGAAGCCTCAACCTGTTTAGCATAATTACCTTTGCCAATAAGGGTAACCTTGGTATTAGTACATACTAATCCAAGATTCTTTGGATTTATCTTAGGAATGATGGGTTCTAGTAAGCCATTATCATTGTGTCCCAATTTCTCATTCTTGTTGTAACCCCATGCCTTCATTAGCTATAAGCCTTTATTGTCATCTTCCATGGGAAGAATAGGTATGGGGCAATCATCTTGATAGAGTAGTTTAGAGACATCTTCCTCATTGACATATTCTTTATTCAAATCCCCCCACCTGGTGAAGGTTGTAGATGCAACCTTTAATGTTTCAGCCACTTTGTTGATAGGTGCAAGTTTCCCATGATATTTGGGAGAAAGAGGTAGCTCTCCTAACACAAGAGTTTCCTTATTTAGTTTATAATCTCCACAACCATCATCCTTGATTATTGCTTTGATGTCGGGAATGCTCTACAAAATAGGTGTTTTTTTCTTTTGGGGTAGATGCAAGGGAGGATGGGTTAACAAATGCAGAGGAGGATGTAGGTCCTTCATCATTTTTAGGGATGTGGGGTATTTTGTAAAACTTGGCCTCAAGGTTCTTGCAGTAGTAAAAAGGCTCAGGATCATCATGGATGGTAACTTCTCTATCCTCAAAAGGAAACTTTACACATTGGTGATAGGTTGAAGCTACAAATTTTAGGGCATGAATCCATGGTCAGTCAAGCAAGATATTGTAGGGGAGATCAAGGTCTAACACTTGACATGTAGTATCTGCAATGAGGAGTCCCACTTGGATGGGTAGCATGACTATGCCTTGTGATACCAATTCTTGATCGGCATATGCTCTGATGGTTGTACTTTTTGTTTTCTCAATAGTGTCCTCTTAATAACCCATGTTCTTGACCAACTGAAGGGTGCAAATGTTCAAACCAACACCTCCATCTACTAAGACTCTTTTATCCTCATTCTTATGAACAATGACCTCAAGGTGTAAAGAACAATTATGAGATGGTTGTGATGGTAGGTCTCGTTTCGAGAAGGTGAGAAGATGAGGCATAGTGATATGCCCTACCGTAGCTTGAAACTACTATGTATCCACATCCTTAGGGATAGACGGTGCAAATAAATCCTTCTCTAGGATCTCTCTATGTGCGGGGGATAGCCTCAATAGTACTAGAATAGAAATTTGTGTGGGGATCTTCTTGCGTTGATCTAGGAGACTGTATTTGCTAGGGTTTGATATTGGCAAGGTAGGTTGTGCCCTAGGTTGGGATGAAGCTACTTGGATGGTAACCTTTCCATGTCATGTGGTGACTCCACACTCCACACTAGGCCCTTTGAAGTTGACGACTATTACAACATTATCACAAGAGGTGACCACATTGGATTAGACATGTTGCACATTGGTGTAAGTCATTTCCTTTGCTATGGTTTGGTCATGGGTTCTTGTATATTTTAAGATCTTTTTTAGTCGTTGATACCTCAACAGATATGTTTCCATTCTCGATAAGATATTGGATGACATTCTTCAATCTCATGTATTTTGATGTTTTGTGTCCTTTGATTTTGTGAAAGTCACAAATATCCTTTTCATTGTACCAAGGTGGATTATCTTGTGGTTCTTGGTAGTTTTGGGATTTGGGAAGCATAATCAAGTTTGACTCTACCAATTTTTGCATGATTGTTTCAATAGGTTCCACCAACTATGTGTATTTGTGTTTTGGATAGTTATTCCTATTGGGGGTTCATCTTTGTTGAGTTTCAATGTTATTGACTTGATTATTCTGAGGTGATGGTGTGGTTTGTTGTACGGTTGGTTGAGTGTTGTTTGTTTGATTGGTGTTTGGCCTAGGAGCACTTATGACCACCTTAGCATCCACCATGCCATTATTCATCATGTTCTTGTTCTTAGCCTAGACACAAGGCTTGTCATTTGAACTGGTTACATAGGCAATTATCTTTGTATGCTTGTGTGTTGCCATGTGATAGTAGAGCTCACTCAATGTTTAGAGCCCTAGGGACAAGCTAATAATTGGTGGTGATACATTGCATTTTCAAGTAGAAGGATATATTTGATCAACATTCACTATGATAATTCCTACTTTTTGTTCTTCAAGAATGTGCCACTTGCTCTTACTAGCCCTTTTCCTCCATCGTTGTAAGAAATTAGGGAAAGATTCTCCTTTATTTTTCTTCAGAGTGCATAACTCTTCTAGGCTCACATCCATGTCAAGGTTGAAGGAGAAGTGATCTATGAATTTATCAATGACTTCTTGGAAGGTTTTGATACACAGAGGTAACTGTGAAAACCAATGATGGCAGGGCTTGCCAAACTTCATGAAAAAGAGGTGCATCAAGTAAGAATCATTATAGGAAACCTCCATACACATGACATTGAATTCTTTGACATGATCCACAAGGTTTCCCCTCCCTTTATATTTATCAAATTTAGGGACCTCAAAAACAGGAAGGAAATATACCATTGCAGTGTTTCTATTGAATGGATATGGGCATAGGTTTTGTTGTGTATGGGGATTCTTTGTCTTTCCCATTTGAATGTATTGCATTTGTTAAATTAGCATCTTGAACTTTGTGATGTCACATCATCTTGCGGATTTGGTGGAGGAACATATGCTGCATATTGAGAGATGGTGGATGGATTGTACATGGGATTTTGATATGGTGGGGTGTTTTAAGGTGTGTATGGTGGTGTGGGGTATTGTGAAGGTGAAGGTGGTAGAGATACATATATGTTCCTAATGCATTTGGATCGACGACGTTTCGTTGAGGATTATAGTATAAACCTTTTTGTTTTGTTGTTGCGCAAGTACTTGTTGTTGTTGGGAATATTGTTGGGCAAGTAATTCCTATTGTTGTGCGACCAAGGCTGCTTGTTGGGCTTGTTGTTGTTGTTGTGCTACTAAGGTTGCTTGCTAGGATTGTTGTTATTGTGCTACTAGGGTTGTTTTTTGGGCTTGTTGTTGCTGTTGTGTTGCTAGGGCTTCTTGTTGTTGTTGTGCTACTAGGGCTGCTTGGTAGGCTTTTTGTTGTTGTTGTGCTGCTAGGGCTACTTGTTGGGTTTGCTATTGTTGTTGTGCTACTTGTTAGGCTTACTATTATTGTTGTGCCACTAGGCCTGCTTGTTGGGCTTGTTGTTGTTGTATGGCTTGTTGATAAGCCTATTGTGCTTATTGCAAGGATAGAGCATGTTCTTGTAATGTAGGATCATTTTGTTGTTGGGACATCTGTGATGGGTTTTGGGTGTTTATGGTTTGAGTGGGTTGTGGGTTAATGACAAGAGGTTGGGGGTTTCCTTGGTTTAAAATTCCTTGTAGAATGGTGGATTGGGGTGGAGGAATGTAAGTTTGAGGTCCCATTTCATTTTTCATGATGTGAGGGACCAACGGTAAAGATGATGATGGTGCCATTTGGTATTACATTGGAAATGGTGCATTAGGACCTTGAAATTAATTGAAAGGGTTCTCTTGAGTGATGGGTAGGGGGTCCCTTGTTGTATTTGAGGTGGAACCAAGGTATTACCTTGGTTGATGGGGTTTGTTACCAAGGTGTTGTTTTGATTTGGGTGGGTGATGGGGGGATGGATGTATTTTGTGTAATCGAAGGGTTTGCTGAACCCATTGGGGGATTAGATGAAAATGTCCCTTGTTGCATTAAGGGTTGATTTCACATAAGGGTATTAAATTGAATTTGTTGGTCTCTTTGTGACACTTGGTCCATGCTACCTTGCATGATGTTGGGAACACTTTTGGTACTTGTGGGTATGGATAAAGATGGTTGCACTTAATACATTGAGGTTGTCGTGGACTGATGTAAAGTAAGTCTTTTATGTGGATGTAATAAGTGCTCAGGAACGGGAGGAGCACCAAATGTTGGTGTCCAAGTGGTGGTTTGGGGAGGATTATTGTCTATAGTACCCACAAGTGTGTTTCTTTCCAAAGGAGTGTGGCCAAAGTCCTTAGCAAAGACTAGTTGCTTGACTAGGAGTTTGTGTTTGACTTAGCCCTAGTGATGGAGTTGATTGAATGGTGGATGAATTCAAGGCTTGACGTTCTTGTTTGTACTCAATGATTTCTTCTTTAGTAAGTCCAAATGGGTTATTCGTGATTTCTTCTACCTCATATGGTCCCCATGGAGTTTGGGGTTGTTGCGAGGGGGTCAAATGACTTCTTGGATCAAATTCTTGGGGATTGGTATCACTTGTGAATGTGACTTTGGCTTGTTCCATGATTCTCTTATGTTGTGATCTTGTTGTTACCGTAAATTGTGGGTCACCTATGGGAGAGTTATTTTGAGATTTGAAATGTTTAAACTCTCTTGTTGACTCAAATTTTGGTAAAAGGGATGCTCTAAGTCGTTTTGGAGCAATGGTCAGAATGGGAGACGAAAAGGATGAATGATGTGGGTAGTGATTTTTTTTGCAAACTTTTGGGAAAAGAGTTTTGACTATAGGTTTGATTGTTTAGATGGATAATGAATTTGTAAATATTTAAGGTAGAATTGTGACCTTTAAGATAAACTAGTCCAAGATGTGATGTGTTCAAAATTTTGTAAAGGTTGGTGAAGTGAAAATGTGAAAGATGATAAGGGGTGGATGAAATGTTTGACCCAAAATGTTAACCTAAAGTGAACCTTTGTTTTGCAAGACCAAGGTAGTGAGAAAAATTCTATACCTCTAAAGTAACTGAAACCCAAAAGATCAATGTTGACTTTAAATGAGAGGAAAATTTTGTACATATAAATTTGGTTTGTTCCTCAAAGATCGAGCATAAAAATTCCCTAACAAGATGCTCTGATTGCAATAAATCTTTAAGGCCTATTTTTTGATAAACTTTGAACTATGATGCCTCTTTTTGAAAAGGTGGTATGTGGATCTTTGTTTAGGGACTTTGATTTTTTAGGAGATCATGAAGATAAGCACAAGATTATGAAAATAGCATATCTATTGCGACATAGGAGGTGGTAATACAGGCCTTCAAACCATAATATTGGCTTTTCTCTCTTGTTTGTCTAGGATGTTTTTTGCATTTCTCCACTATTTTTTTGTTTCCTTTGTATCGAATGTGAATCTCCTCAAACTACTAATTATGTATATTTGTTCTCCTATGATCAGCTCAAAGTTGGGTTGTATGATAGCTGGCATAAGGTTTGGTTGTTGAACTAGAGTGATCAAACCCTAAATGGTCATAAGGTGAGATTATGAAGATAAGCACATATGTGGGGTTCAATTTGTTAAATTATCTTGATTAATGACCACCTTCTTACCATAAATACTTGTCTTGCTTAAGTTTCAAACTAAATATCTATGTCAAAAACACCATTCATTTCACAAGGTCCATTATGTGAAAATCATGAAGTTAGAGCCATAGTTCCCTATGTTAACTTTGGGAAGTATGGATTGAGATATAAGACAAAATATTTAGAAGTATCTAAGAATAAAATCCGTAGGAAAAGCATCAATATGAATACTTTTCAAAGGGTATCCATGCTTAAACCAAAGGGTTTGAAATTTTCATAAAACTTGTTTATGTTTGTTTGTAATGTTTTGGAACCAAACAAATTATTTAGTTGACTCAGAAGCATTTATAACCCTAGTTCAAATGGTACATTTTTCTTAGTAGGCTTACCATCATCCTCTAAGAGATGATTAATCCGTGAAGATGGAATGGAAAAATAGGCTTTGTCAAGGAAATGTACCATCTTGACATGCCAAGCAAAAGAGTCCCTTCCCTATTTTCTTTATTTCCTCAACCACAAACCAAAGATGGTAAGTAACTTCTTGGAATGGTGCTATTCCAATGCACTACCTTAAAATATGATTCAGAGGTAAAATTAGTTAGCCACTGCTAACAAAGGTTCTTAATTAGGATTTTCAGGATAAAATGGTGTCTATACATGTGGCGATTCACTCAATTAAGAGACCTCCCAGCCCTTAGAAAGATCTAATGGTTTTTATGTATCACAAGGATACTAAGGGAGACATTCGTCAGTATAAAGCATCTGCACTAGCTGGTTAATGAATTTCATTTATATAGCAAGCCGAAATGAAAGCATCACTTGGGTTGTTCCCTCTCATAAGTTGGGAGGAAGGCCCTCTAAAGGTAACACAGATTGTCAAAAGGCGCAAGGGGAGAGGATAGGAACTTCCAAGAAGAAAAGTATACTTGTGTATTTCTCTTCACCCAAAATCACATGAAGTGCAAGGGGAGAGGATAGGCACAACTTGGGCACACACAAGAAAATAAAACACACATTCATTTTAACCTTGACAAGCATAATGAGTTCATTTTAAGCACCAAATTGAAGTGCTGGGATTGTTCAATTTTAAATCGATATTACAAAATGAGGATATGTGGGTTCAATTTTAACCAACTTTGAAGGTTAATTTTAAACCCAAAAGGAAATTTAGTCGGTCCTAAAATTTGAAGTAAAACATCATAAAATGGGTTATAATTGCCCCATAAGTGTAAAAAACACTTGTTACAATATATAGTCAAATGATGATATGCTCCTTCACTTCAAATTTTATTGCCCAAATCTACAAAACTAGTTAGCCTCAAAAAAAAAAAACCAAAAGTTAGTGAAATGTTAGAAATTAGATGAAATCAAAAATTTAAAGCACATGTCCAAATTCAGTTTCTATTTTATTTACTAGTAAAAAACACCACTGAAACAAATTGCATCACTAAATTTCATTAAATGCATCACCATATTGGAAGTGCATTGCTATATTGAAAAATCAAATGTCTCACTCTGCAATAAATAGTGGCATCAATAGCATCACCATATCAAGTGCATCGCTGTAATGAAATTCATGACAAATAAAAATAAGTTTAGCATCACTATTTTAAATATGCGGTGACAAAATTAAATCATGAGTTGCTAAAATCAACCAAAGTGCATCATTGTATAGCGACGTATCCCAGATGCATCGTTGTATTTGATCAAGTGTGTCATTGAATTTGCAAACACAAGAAAATGAGAATCTAAAGAGAAATTTGTCAAATTCGATTAGTATTGCCCTCCTTCTAGCACCAAAATGTGAGCATAATCATAGTGTTAACTAAACATGCTAGATCCAAATGAATTTAAAGCCTATTAATTACCTAATTCATGATCCCAATAAGATATTCAACATCAACAAAGCGAAGAAGCCATTAAAACTAACATGCTAAAACATGAAAGCTTGAAAAATATATATTCTAAGACATTAAATCTTATCCTATTGGGGAAGTGGTGTTGCATTGATGTGGAATGATGACCCTTTCCCAATCCCTTAGATAATATGAGCCTTTTTATTGATTTTATTGATTAAAATTGATGGAAATTGATGAAAAGGATGAAAAAAAAGAAGAAGCTAGATTAACATGATAAAATCTAAGATGCTTGATGTAAGTGTATGCAAACCTATGCTAAATATATACAAGATTTAAAGATGCAAGCCCTAGATTCCAAAATGTACTAAATGAATGCAAACTAAGTTATGATGGAAGCCATTAATGGATGCTAAGCTAGTAATGCATGAAAATTAATTTGAAATTCTATCAAATGTAAAACATGAATGCAAATGGGTGTGAGTTTCAACAACATAAGTTTTCTATCAAAAGATGGATCCCTATTCAATAGATGCAAAGTATATTTATAGAATAGGCAATGAGAAATCGATGGTCAAGATTGAAAGAATCAATAAATGGTCAGGATGGAAAGAAGATGGAGGAATGGATCATGGATTCCCATCAAGGGTTGAGAATACAAGTTGATATTTAATCAAGGGCTCATAATCATGCAAAGAAGCACGATTTCAAAGCTTGCTCAAGAAGTTTGTTGAAAGTTTGTTACAAAGAAGAATATTCCCTTATTGAATGAGTGAAAAAGGAGAATATTCTCAAAGAATATTCTCATGTACGTGGATGAGGAAAATTAGCATTTAACAAATTAAAACAAAGTTTTAATGTGCAAAGGGGAGGGATATTCCATAGAAATATTCCCTTTTAGAGGAATTTAAGATTTAGCATTAAATAATTTATTTATTTAATGAAAGGGGTGAGATAAGGATATTTAATTAAATAACTAGGATAACTAGGATTTATTTAATTAAATAAGAATATATAAGAAGGCTAATTAAATAATTTGCATTACTTAATTAGATAGGATGAAAGGTGAATATTATGGAAAGTGAATTAACCTAATTAGGTTAATTAGATTAATAGATGAACATGAGGCCTTTGATTAATTATCTAGGTTAATTTAATCAAATAAGTGAAAAGAGGATGGATTTTAGGATGAAATGATGTTAGTAAATCATATGCTAGTGTGTAGTATCATTTAGGACATTTTTAAATGTCTACAATAACATATATATATATATATATATATATATTTGAAATGTTAGAAACATAACTTAAGTGCATATATAATGTGAGCCATATAATGGCGAATGGCTTGTATAAAATCCAACAATATATTAAGCATATGCTACACACAAAGGCATGCATACGTGATAATAAGTATTGTTGTGGATAATGCATGAAATGTGGATTATTTTGATTATAAGGGAAAAACAGGTTTTGAAGGGACCCGAAACCCTTTACAACTATATAGATGAAAAGATGTTTAAAGATAAAAAAATTGAACCATCAATAGAAACCAATAACAAAACAACAACCAAAAAATAGACCCAACAAAAAAAAATAGTAATAGAAAACAACACAGAAGGAGACACTATTTCATGTTCTTTAAGGTGTTAGCCACCTCAATCTTCTAGTTACGATGCAGCTCGACCATGTCTATTAGTTCTTTCTTCTCCTCCTCAAAGGTCTTCCTCAAATTACCCCTTCCTCTTGTACATGGGCCTATTGCCTCATCTTTTTTGACCTTCTTCCCCTTCCCTTTTGAGGACTAGTCCTTCTCCGTCAACTCTACAAAGTAAGGCTAATCTTCCCTAAGCCGGATTATCTTGTGAAAAAGGACCTCTAGAGACTCCATATTCTTCTTGACTGAACTGTGGCTAAAATGCAATATCTTCTTGATGTTTGTGTTAGTTTCAATAATCTTAGCCTCCATATCAGAGAGGCACTATTCACACAAAGGATTTAAAATCCACATAGGAGCACTCTAAGTCCACAAGTATTTCAATCAAAATATTAGAGGAAGATCCCTTCAACCTATTTTGTATATTCTCTTTGAGGCCCTTAGTCTTGATATTCACCCTATTAAACTCTTGCTAAACCCACTTAGCTAGCTTAAATGTGCTTGTAGCGCTCGAACGAGCCATATCTAGAAGCTCGAACATTGAAGTATTGTCATCATTAAGGTAAGAGAAGTCCTTAGAGAGAGGATTCACCTTAGGTGGCTTTGGCTTTCTAGAACTTGGATTAAACCCCTCATCCTCATGCATAGATTTCCCACCTAAAAGCTCCACCCTGGGTGACTATTTGATAGGGGAGTCATTTATTTCAATGGTATTATCCACACCACCCTTCTCCTTATCCTTCTCCTTGGAACCCTTCAAATCACCTTTCACAACCTATTTTTTCATCTTTGCAATTCGTTTGGATGTCCTTCACAGCATTTCCTTGGCTTCCTCCCCAAAATTTTCAGGCAATCCCTCCTCCTTACGACCATCTACAACAGGATCCTGATCATTAAGCTCATTATTTCCTTTAGACTAGGAACCACCAGAAACAACCTCAATATCATTTTCAACCGAATGTGAATCTGAATCCCGAAGAACAATCTTCTTAGCAAGGTGTTTCCCCTTGGGATTCCCTTTCTTCCTCTTCTTAGAAGGGGCCACCGTAGGGGATGAAGATCCACCCTCATCCTCTTCACCATAAGCACTGGTATCCAAACCAGTCGAGAGGGATTCGTCATTGATAGCTTTTTACTTACCTTTAATCATATTGGTTGGGATCGAGGCTCTCACATGCTCCATTATGAATAGTATGAGACCCTCATGAATAATAGGATGGTCATAGGAACAACAAGCGTGATTGTGAGAATTAAGCTTTTGAGGCAGTATCTTCATTGGAAGCTATAATTTCAGGTATACTGATTTTAGTTCTCTATTCTTTTATGTTGAAATCATAATTTTTTTATGAATGCAAGATTTTGAGGAAAAGATGAATTATGTGTTATGCTGAGATTTCTTGAACTTTGATTTTTTCTTATTTGGCGAGTTTGCATGATCTTTGGTGAATTCTTATTTTGGTGAAACCATGATGGTTGATACTTTTATTTATATATATTCTTTATGTTAGAAATTGTGATTATACAAGATAATCGTAGCATATTAGTATAATACCTAGGTTTTCATAAAACATATGTATGCTTGCATAAATTATGAAATATGAGAAATGATTTTATCTTGAAGTACTATATTGAAAATGTTAGTTTGCAATATTATATGTACATATCTGTTTAGTTTGGTTGATCCCAGGGTTAGGATACTTTGTGGATGTGAGTAGCCTAGTGGTCACTTAGTTAAGTCATCATCTTTTAGGTTGAATTTTATTATAATTGGAAAGAGTATGAATGTTCATATACCAAATCAATTTAAGGGGTGGGTGAACATATGGCATTGCTTCAAAGTGAACAATTTTATAAATTAAGTCTTTGGCCAACATAGTGTAAGTAGCCATTGATTACGCTTGTCGGTTCATTGTGAGCCAAGTTTGCATAGTTAAGCTAGAAATGCCATGCATGTAGGTTGCAACCAATATATGGTGGATTTATTTATGTAAGACACAACAACATGCTCAAGAAGGATAGTATTATTGAGGTTATCAAACCAATCTCTTAGTCGAAGGGTAGGGCCATCTTACTAGTTAGGTAGATGTGTGGGGGACTGCAATAAGTCCATGGTTGGCAGAAAAGTGCTTGAGGGATACTCTCCCTCAAATAGTTGGCAGCCAAAATTTGAGGATGTATGCTATGAAGGACATCTAGACCATTTTTATTCTATTTATTTAAAGCTCTTGGAAGCTATGTATGTATTCATGTATCTCTATCTTTATGGAATTGTAATTAGAAAAAAGTTATATTTAAATGGGATTATGTAATGTTTCCTTATAAATGCAATAGGAGTTTGAAATGGGATTATTTCGAATGTGCATCTTGTTATTTAATTAGAAAAAAGAAAAAAAATCTCTTTATGTTGAACTATTCACAAGTGGGTCAAACCATAGGTAATCAAAGGATAGAACATTGGGGTTGTTGCACTAGATATTAGCTCAAATATCATTGAAAGAGTATTTAGACTCCCTAACTATGCTCAATATGATAAAATCAACATGAACCTGAGTCACTAAGATTTCATGACATCCATAGTACACATGAAACCAACTTTATGAATGACAACCTTCTAAGAAAACTATTTGGGATGCCTAATGTAAAGGACTTATATCCTTGGATGATATCCTTCATCCTACACATTTTTGATGGTAAGAGAATTAACTAGGTGACTATAATCAATGATAGATTGCATGAAAAAATCTCAAAGGTAGGGGAAACCAAAAAATTCAATATGACCTCATGCTTGGTGTATATGTTGGTGTTGAGAGGTTATTGAGATGATTTAGCATTGTTTTCATTGATGTCAAAACCTAGATCCTGAAGGTTGTGCTCAGAATGATATACATAAATGATTTATCCTATTGAGTGCTATGATGTTACATAGTATGGATTTTATATTTTATCTAGATATGGTAGTACTTTTTGGGACATCCATGGAAGACAATCAATGTAGAATAATGAAATCCAATCTTTTGATATTGAATGTTGTGCTCAAAGCTTACTCTAGTTAACCTTGCTATCCAAACATTCATGTAACATGTTACAAGTTTTGGTATATCAAATTGTGTTTCTTCGATTGATACTAAAATTGATGATAATCAAGATTTGGTCTTCGTTGTGGCATTCCCATCGGCTCTGAAATATATTTCATGTAATTCAAAGTTTGATAATTATGTTATGTAATGAACCTATCTTATGTATGACCTATTTATATCCCTTGGTAACATGGTAAGAAGATCTTTATGTGCAACCTATCTTTTGGGTCCGGTGCTAGCATGCAAGGCCTTATTGAATATTTCAAGGTTGTTCTTCATGCCGACATGTTTTGTGGTGATCTAAATTTAAATTATGTTTGGCCGACTTAGAAGACTATGAAGACATTGTGTCTTGCCGACCTAGGAGATTATGAAGGCATGGAATGGTATAAGTAAAAGTTGTTTTTGTCTGATGAAACAAGAAGTGTAGATTATGGTGTGTGCAAGCAGATAAAAGGGTGTGAAGGAAGAAGTAATCTTATTTACAAAGGTTGAGTGAGGAAGGTGTGTAGAAGATTATTGACTAGATCTACTGCAAACAGTTATCATCCTCTTAACTAGATTTGGATTCATGCATATATGTATTTGCAATTTCATCAATTCACTTTTTTCAATGAGACTATTTTGTAATCAGATGTATTAATTTGGCAGTGAGCTCACCAGTAGTGAGCCTTACCTGTAGTGAGCATTTGGGTAGTGATCCTTTGTAAAAATCACCTTAACTAGTGTCACCCGGTGTTCTATAATTGAGAATTAGCATTCTCTGTGGTTTTTCCCTTCTTGGGTTTCCACATAAATTCTGGTGTTCATTGTGCTTGGTGTTGTTGTGTGCATTCATGTTCATATATGTTTGATTATTTTTTGATTGATATAAGTCTGCTCTAGATTAATTAAAGAAAATAAAATTGTTTTATGATAATTGATTCACCCCGCTTTCAGTCATCTAGACTATTCAACAGTTGGCCCACCATGAAATCTTCCTTAGGCTAAAAAAAGTTGGAAACACACAGATGTAAGAGAAAAATGTATATGATCATTACCAAGAGTTGGAGCTGAAAATTTTGGAAGCATTATAACAAGGCTAATGATGACTTTATATATGCCATAATAGTTGGAGAATGACTACGTAAAGAGAGTGTATTTAAAGGAAATAGAGGTTTTTATTTCTTCAGGGAGTTTATTTATTCAATTTAAAACCTTCTCTTATATTTGAGTAGGTGGATTTGACAAGTCCCAATAAAAATTCCCAAGATATCCAAGTGATGAGATCATTCTCTCAGAGAGGTTTAGGCTACTAGTTGATGTGTTCAAAAAGTGGGCATAGTATAAGTGGAAACCTAGGGGTCAATTTGACATTTCTATTTTTATAAAGAGATTATTTATAATCTACTTCATAAACCATGAATATTATGGATCAACTTACATAACATGTGGATTTTTGGTAAGAATGATTTATTCCTCAAAAATAGAGGCACTTAGCTTTGACATCAATGCAAATTAATAATATTTTGGTTTGGGTTAGGCTCCCTAGGTTACATTTAGAGTATTAGGATGAGGTGGTCTTGAGAGGCATCACCAACTCACGTGGTTAGTTCATATTGTTTTAATTAATCACTAAATATAGGAAACATTTTTTGTTTGCTAGATTTTATGTATATGTGGATGTTGATAAGGTGGTCCCCTATAGAATTACCTTGTCTTCTAAATTAGGTAAATGGTTCAATAGATAGTTTTAGAGAATTTAATGGTTGTGTACCATTCTTGTATGAAAGTGCAACATTTGGAGGTCAAATTCTCAATTAAAAAGTGTAAGAAACCTTTCTAAAAGAAAAAGAGCACAATTCTCTACCCCCAATGGTGAGGTTGATGGATCCTTGACATATGGAGCTAATGATTCTTATAAGTCCCTTTCTAAGGAATTATCAAATGCGAATTTTAGAAAGAAGGAATTCAAGTTGAGGGATCCCCAAGTTTTCTCCCATTCAACTAAGTAGTGGTAAGAGGAAATGAATCTTTAAATTCTCCTTTGAGTCCACCTAATTAAACTACAAAAAAGTGCATTTAACTAGGAAATATTTCTACACTAAGGATAATATAGTTGAGCGAGTCTAAATATCCTTGGAGTTCTTTGGTTTTAATCTACCTTGATCTAATTGTTCTCCCTATTGTTGTGAACAAACAATATTTTCAATCTACAACACCAAATAACCTCCAAAAGCAATAGAGAAGCAATAATGAAAGATGTTATTCCGCCAAACAAGAATTACAATATGATACAATATGATCAAGATCTGATCAAGATGCAAAAATGTTAGGGATACCTTATAAAGGTAAGGTGAGAGATAGGATTAGACAAGATCATGGAAAGTGTCTTAATCCTTTCACATAAGACAATTAACTCATAACTACCTAGGATAATGTAAAGTCTAGATAAGACAACTAAGACTTCTAGAAGAAAGCTTATATCTTAAGTAAACTTAACATGTTAATAAGTCCCTAGTAAAGAATTAACTAGGTACAAGACTTTATTCACACCAACACCCCCCTTAAGTGCAACTTAGGGAGGAAAAAACCAATGCAAATATGCAAAATATGGGCCCTAGAAATGAGTTCTAATGAGGTACCCATGTACAGAACAAACTCTTATAAGTAGAGAAATCGAGAAAAACTCTATGGGAGAAAAATCCTCTCCAAAATAGAGAAAAACCTGTAACGAAAACTAAACAAGGAAGGAGGACTCATCAAGACCCCCCAAGGACAAATTCCTTCACCCAAAGCATCAATCAAAATTGATAATAGTGAGGAAATTCCAAAGTTTTAGTGAAGATTATAGCAACCTATTGCTCCATAGGAAAACACCCCAAGCTGAGAACACCATCCTAGATGAGCTACCCAATGAAGTGCATGTGGATCTCAATATGCTTAGTACATTGATCATGCTCCATTAGATTGTGAGAGATATGGATGGAGCTTTGGTTGTCACACCAAAGAGTAGTGGGATGAGTGGAAGGAAATCTAAACTCAATCATCAACTAACGAAGCCACAAAACATCTTGACTAGTAAGAATTGCACCAAGATACTTAGCCTCTATTGATGATAATGCAATAGCAGTATGCTTCTTGCATGACTATGCAATCAAACTAGAACCAAGGCAAAATAAAAAGCCAAAAGTAGACTTCCAATCATTAACAACACCAACCCAATCTGAGGCAATGAAGCCCATAATCTAAGAAACTCTTTATGTGTAATGAATTCCAAAATGAGTAGTGCACTAAATGTATCTCAAGATACATTTGGCTACCTTCCAATGACTATCATGAGGCTCTTGTAAGAAGTGAGAGACAAGGCCAACCACAAAGGAAATATTAGGATGACTATGTGTCAAGTACAAGAGACTATTAACCAACTACTGATATAAGGTAGGAGCAATTGTAGGAGTAGTGCAACTAATAGACAATACAACACCTGATTGAAAAGGAGTGGGTAGGCTTACAATCAGCCATGCCAAATCTTTGAAGAAAATCAAGAGAATACTTCTATTGGAAGATTCCCTTAGAATTCTGATGAACTTGAAGACCAAGGAAGTAATGTAAAAGACCAAGGTCGGTCATATCAAATTGCTCCATCAATGCTTGTTGAGTACTCTGAATCATGGAAGTGGAACTCATTGTGAGAATCAAATCATCCACATAGAGCACACGAATGAGAAGATCCTCTCCATGTCTCTAAGTATAAAATGTAGGATTGGAAGGCCAATGAGTGTAGCCAGAAGCAAGAAATAAAGTATCCATCTTCTCATACCAAGATCGAGGGGATGTTTGGGACAATACAATGAATGTCGAAGCCTACAAACAAGTGAAGAGTCTTGCACAAAACCTGGTGGTTGCTCCAAATATATCTTCTCATGAAGATCCCAATGCAAGAAAGTACTCTTCACATCCATCTGATACACAGACCATCCCTATGATGCAACTATAGCAAGGAAAAGATGAATAGAATCTATATTGGCAAAAAGAGCAAAGGTCTTAGAATAGTCAATTCCTTCAACCTTAGAGAAACCCTTTGCAACAAGACGAGCCTTTTACTTGTCAATGGAACTAGCTACTACATATTTGGTATGATACACCCACTTGCACTGAACCAAATTTCTTCCCTTAGGAAGAGGTACAAGATCCCAAGTATGATTCTTCATCAAGAAAGAATACTCATCAGCCATAGCACTATCCCACTCAAGAATATTTGAAGCATCTAAAAAAATCTGAGGATCATCTGAAATAGAATGACTCAAAATACCAACACCTAGAGTTTGAGAATGATTGTGGTGAATATTTGTGGGATCACCAAAAAGAGGACCAACCTCCTCAAGAGTAACACAAGCCCAACATGGCCTAGGGGGTGGATTAGGAGGATGTGGATCAAGACCATCATCAAAATCTTCCTCAAGGAGAAAAAAATCCTTAATTGAAGAAGATTGAGTAGGTTGCAATGAAGAAGAAGTCGAAGGAGGATATGTCTATGTGAAATACTCAACAAACTAAATTTCAAGATGAAAATTAACCTCTTGTGTGTTAGGATTAAATAATCTATATGCCTTCACATCCTCACAATAGCCAACAAAAATGAACCGCTGAATTTTCTTCTCAATTTATTTTACGTTGACCACTTAGAATGAATGCCCAAGAATCACTACCAAATACTTTGAAGAAGGATACATTAGGATTTTGATGAGAGAAAGCCTCCTCAAGAGTCATATTCTACACTACCTTGTGAGGCATATGGTTCTAAATATAATTGGTACAATTGATAGCTTCAACCCAAAATGCTAAAGCCATGGACCTAGATTGAATCATAAAATTGGCCATCTCTTGTAGAGTCCTATTTTTTCTCTCTACCACACCATTTTGTTGAAGAGTGCAAGGAACCATGTGTTGATGAAGAATACCATGCTCACTGCAAAAATCTTGAAATTCCTGATTGATGTACTCCCCCCCATTATTTGGGTGCATCTGTCAAAGAGAAAAACTTGACTTCTTATAAAAAATTAGACCCATATGTGTTGGGAAAATCATCAATAAAAGTGATCATGTCATTCTTAACCCCTAAAAAGGGATTTGGAATGACATGAAATCACTATAGACCAACTCAAGGTGTGTGGTTGCACGTGTAGATTCACCCTTAGGAAAATGATCTTGATGTTGTTTTCCATGAACACAACCTTGACACACACCATCTATGTAAGAGATCTTAGGAAGACTAACCACTAAGTTATGTGTGCATCTGTTGAATATATCTATAGTGTAAGTGCCCAAATATTTCATGCCAAAGTTTTCTCATTGAATTAGCATGAGCAATAAAACATGAACCCATTGAAGAATCAAAGCCATCAAACCAATACAGATGGTTCTCATGTTCAATTGTCCCTGTATCAACAACCTTCTCAGAATCCTACAATTTCCTTTAGTAGTCGCATTTTGTGGAGTAAACTCAACATTCTTTCCATCTCCATAATGAAAAATATGATATATGGAAAGTAGATTCATTGAAATATCAAGAACAAGAATCCTCAATGCAACCATCTAGCATCTAAATGGAGCGTGTCCCAAAAATGAAGAGTTCCCAACTATAATTTGAGAAGTAGAAGTATGACCAATGGAATCAAGAAGATCATGTGAATTGGACATGTGATGTGAAGCACTTGAATCAAGAATCCAACTATCTATAGATGTATATAACAAATGTGCTGAAATAGATTTCCCTTTTCCTATGGAAGAAGATTTAGGCATTGAAATATTATGTTTCACTATAGCTTACTCAAAGGCATATAGTCTCTTGAAACAATGAGACTCATCATGTCCAGTTTTTCCACAAAATGAACAAGGATCTCCTTTATTTTTCTTGGACTTGGAAGAAGAATCTCCAAAGGTAGAAGAAGAAGGAGATGGAGTGGACTTCTGAGTGTTCTTTTTCTTCAGTTTGGAGGGAGATTCACTACCTAAAGATGATTATGTATTGGGCTTATTCTTATTCTTTACTTTTCCATTGGAATATTGAGTCATTAGATCTTGATTCTTAGAACTAGGTAGTGCATCCAACTGAACCAACTTGGACTCCTCCCTAGTAAGATGCTCACAAAACAACTCAAAAGAAGGTATTTTATAATCTTTCCCCATGGCATCCATAGTAGAATAGAAAGTAGAAGAGAACACTTGATAAGGGCCTATTAACTTAGATAGAATCAAGAAGATACATTCATCATCTGATTTATCATGTTCATACTCTTTTAATTGTGACAAATCAATTTGAATTGTGCAAGAAAATATTGAATATAAGGAAATGCCTTTGGAGAGAGTGATTGTAGATCCACTTGAAGCTACAAGATTTTGAATTGATTGAATTTACCATACAATTCTTCAAGATTTTCCTATTCTCAGGTATTTTACACTTTGCATTATGAAACAAGTTATCAGATACATGTAAGCCAATGAACCCTTTTGAGTCATCCATTTTACATCTATGGGTAAATTTTTCATATTCCCTTATGAAATCAAGTTGGTGTCCTTCTAACATTTTCCATAGACCCTTAGATTGTAACAATTGAGTCATTTTTAGCTTCCATGTATGATAATTGTGTGGAGTGAGTGATTCAATTCTCCTTAGATTTGCCATGTTGGACCGAAGAACACCAAGAGAAAGAAAACAATATGACACTTACATTGTGACTTTTACTCCCTAGAATGTATTAAAACTGAATTTGCAACCCCCCCCCCCCCAACAAATCACAACGAATAAATTTTAAATCAATCGTTTATAGCACATAGTGATTTTTATAGTTTTTGAAAAAAGGGCTTGTCAAAACTGAAAAATAGAGGTTACAAACAAATTCCTTGCA